>JAIPRM010004825.1:0-21967 GCA_025469315.1 Stegophylla sp. TES_Ste_2020 | reverse complement strand
AGAATCGTATTCTTAAACATGACAATGTCGCATTCTAACACAATAGGAAATTGGGTCCAAAAAAAGGTCGAAAAAAGGTAACACCGAACAATGAACGCGCGGAATCGTGTTCTACCCGTTGCAAAGTGAGCAAAGGAAGGGAGTGGCAGAGCGAAAGGACGAAATACACATTATGTCCCCTAATACTACGTAGTGTAACGAACACCTATCTACTACGACATCCAATCAAGCGTAGATATAATTTAACATGTATTTTATATAACTTACGACATCATTAAATCATACTTATAGATAACAAACGATACTCCTACCGAATTTCACATAAAGTAGGAAATATAGCTTTTATCATCTAAAATCTCATTGATATTTTAGTTTTTTGTTTGAAGATCTTAAAAAAATTATAACCTTTTAATAAAGAAATTGTATAATAGTCACGTTTAATATGATTTTCAAAATTCTGAAAATATGATTAAATTTATTAGATTAAAAAAGAATAAAATAGTAGATAATATAATTTAAGCCATTGAATTTTAAATAAATATAAATAATATATTAAATATTATTAAATAATATAATTATTAGTGATTAATATGTGCAATAATAAAGTCTTCTAAGGCATTCTTCCAGTTTTGATATGGATTCAACACTAGGCCACAAAACCATAAGATTCACATTCGCAAACTTCGGCAAACACCTCACAATATTTGTAAAAAGCACTGTTTTACTTTTCTGAATAATATAGCTATGCATACGTTTGGACCAACGATATTGAAAAATACATTTCTTTTTGAGTTTATGGAAAATTTATTATTCATAGTCGGTAACCACAAAATTTGTAATATCTGTTCTTAATACAATATAATAAATCAAATTTTAGTTTAAGTATTGAATTTTATTTTTTTAACAGTTTGTACTAGGTTTCTTACTAAATTTGTTATAAGTGTAAATCTGTAAGTAGATATACAAAAAATAATATCTAAAATATTGTTAAGGATTTTATTCCCTCTCCCCCTCACCTATGAATAATTATAGTAAAATTATAGTCATATTTACGCTAAAATTTTTTTAAGCCAATTTCTCAATTTTTTTAACATTTTTTCATTGTGCATTACCAGACATTTATCACCCATGAGTGTAATTTCATAATGTATGTCTACACTATTTTTAGCTATTTTTAGACCATGATATAACTTAAGAAAATTATAATATTTCAGATTATACAGTTCAACAACAATATAGATTGATACTACCAGAGATACTTCAAAAGATATGGGCCTTTGGAGAGGGCCATCTTGTTCTGCAGAGGGTGCAGATGCATAACCTGCTCCCTCCCCCCACCAAATAACCTAACGCCTGTAGTCTCCTGTCAGACCGGGTTGGGTATAAAAATACACAGCTATCAAAATCAATGCACAATTATTAATTTTGATGTACCAAGAAATTTAGTATACTGAATTGTATGAATCCACTTTAACTACTGTTGTTTTCGTCAAATTTTAGTATAACACATTCTCCACGTCGCATAACTTACTATATTGTTACTGATTTTATATGTTTTATGAGAAAATTGATTAAAATTTAGATAACAAAACAAAAATATTATGTAAAAATACGTTAATTTATTATGAATTGTGATTACATAAACTCTAATTGTAAAGCATAATTATTATTTATGACTTCAACATAAAAAGAAGACACTTATGATTATACGGAACATAGACAACTTTAAACTTTTAATAAATACAATTTGCAAACGCATTATTTCTTATTATTTTCTGAATTTATTATATTTCACTTAAATATTTAATTGTAGGTAATTAAAAAAAAAAACTAACGATTTACCGAGTCATTTGTGGATTCTTATAATTCTACTTAGTCTACTATGTCAGTAACAAATATATCTTTTATATAATTAATATCTAAGTAAAGTGTTTTGAGTCGTTCGGGAACGTTTTCATTCGTATCCGGCAGAGAACGTCCTACGATTCCGACGAATTCAAACTCGTCATGAAGAAACGTTTTGATTGTGGTGTCCTTGTTCTCGGAAATGATATCGTTTAATGACATTATCAATCCCATGTACATGGTGAATAGATGTCCTACACGCTTGCGTTTTATTTGGTCTAATTCCACGAACTTTCTTACGTGCGCAATCGATTCCTTTATTTCGTCGTCAGTGAGAGGATAATTGTCACGTATGATCGCATTGAAAATATCAATCAGTCTCGAGTACACGAGAGTCATTATCCATTTCACCGTAAACATGTAATAATCGTAAAAGTGCTGAATGTCAAACGTCTGTTCTTTATAGTTTTCCTGTACTTCGTATAGCGTCTGTTCCGCATTACCCCAATGCAGTTTAAATTCCACTTGGGGAAATCGTTGCAACAATTTCGACGTGATGTTGCTCAAAAGCCAAAAATATTTATGATTTTCCGTTACCCTCGACGACAATTCTGAATGATTCGTCTCGTTTTGGTCCGATTTCGAAATCGCACCCATATCACCGGTCATCGTCACTTTCATCGGGTTGTTCCGCTTAACGAAATCCACTGTTTGACTAAAACCACAATTCACGTGGTAACGTTCTTCGAACATGAAACGAATGTCGCGCGTAAGAGTTCTTAAACGTCGAATTGTTTCATTGCGGTCGAACGGCGTGATTTCCTTTTCGACGAACCATCGTTTTCTAACATATTCTTTGTTATAGATCAGTGTGACCAATAACGGATTCCAGTAAACGTCTTCTGTGGACGCACTGCTACTTTTGATGGCGGCAATAATATTGTCATTTATGCCATCGAATTCCATGTAAAATCGTTCTAAACAAGACTTAAAACCTTCGGGATCCGGGCCGCCGTTGACGTCATTCGAACAGTTGTTTATTTCACTTTCCATATTTTCCAGCACCAAATGTGTATTCGATAATTTTTCGCAAAACGAACGGTCATCGGTAGTGGCATAGTACCGGGTGTTAAGATGTTGATAGTCGACGATGTACTCCGACGGCGTGTCCGGAGAATAATACGTCATTCGTTCCCAAAACGTATTCGATACGGCCGGATGTAATTTAGCGCATATTACTGTGGCCGACAAACGTTCTAAGAACTCTTCAAAATCAGTGTCGACGAATGTCATCGAATTTATCGTGTCGAATTGGGCGACGTAGTAGTTTATACTCTCTTTGTTTTTTTCAAACGATATCATCAGAGAGCAAATATACCACAGCAGGGTTTGTGTCTCTACCATATTGTCTATTAAGTAAATTGGTTGACCACTGCTTTTAAATATTTTTATATACTTATGTATTACATCGAGCAACTCGGTTTCGCATTTGTTACTCCTGTCCGATATCGCGACATCGTTTACGATACTCCTTAACTTCCTTCCAACGTGATCCGATATTATTTCATTGATTTTAATCAATAACTGTTCTTCAAATCGTAATAAGGTACTGACGTCTGTAGCATTTTTGATTGTCCTGTGATAAATGTGTGCCATGTTAACACGTTTCCCATCATCCCATGAAATATTTACATCCACAGTCGACGATATTTCTTCGGCGAGTAGTGAAAAGATCTGAAAATAATTTTCATACGGAGTTAATATAATCCAATCTCGTACGAGTATACCTGTAAATTCGGGATAAGTAAATTTCTGTAAGTTTTCTGTTACGACTCCGAGATAACCGTAATCTATGAGTTCCGTCATTTCAGCTATTCTCTTGTCTATGTCTTTTTTAAAATCGTCAAACGCCTCGAGTCGATAACAATTTTTCACCATAAACCGCCCTAAACGCTTTTGTATTTGATTGTTTGTGACATGTATCGAATCGAACTGTGACACATTGATTTTAAAAGATTTTGCATCGCGATTTTTCGGTGCACTATTTTCACGCATACTTTCTAGGAACGTGTACCACGCGAGTAAAATTCTTAAAGTAACTAGATTGTTGGATACCAAATTTTTGTTGAAATTCACTAAACCCGTCAGAGTCAACACCATGTCTGAAATACGTTGAAAAATATTACCTTTGTCGAACATAAACGCGTGATGTTCTGTTAAAAATGTATTCACTTCTTTTCGTTTCAACATTTCACTATTAATTTTGCCAATTTTCCTAGCGAATTGCGAAACGAGGTTATCTACGAGTTTAACAATATAATACGAATAGTTACTGTATTCACAGGATAAGGAGATTTTAATCAAATTTAAGAATCCAAATTCGTGTTGCTTTCCAACAGACGAAAAATTATTCGAATTTTCCGTGTTGATCGATTTAACGTAGTCTTCTATAGACGTTTCTCGTCCGTTTATATACACTTTTCTCGAAAGAAAACTAGGAAACTCCTCGAGTTGATTTAAAAATCCTTGCAAATTTTTCTCTTCGTATCCTTCTCCGTTGTGTGTTGAGCCCTCATCCTCGAGCCGTTCCGTGTCATCATGGTCAATTCCGTTTCCATCAAGCCGCAGAACAGTAAAAGACGATAGGAAAATAAAATACAAAATCAACGCGTTACGTGTCTTCATCGCGAATAATAACTGCGTAATAGATGTTCCGGCTTCGTGTTATTCTATGATATTTTTCTTTAATTACCTACGTACTTCATTTTCATTGGATACATCTATTTGATTTTCACAAGTGTTCACAGCAGGCTGAATGTATACGTGGAATGATTTCTGAATCCTCTACCAATGTAGTACTTAACTACCTATTACATAAAAAAATAAGAAGAAACTGCTAGGTATTATTCCTCTACAAGAAAAATATGGAATCGTAAATATTATTTAGGAATTTAAAGAATTAACTTCATGTTTAGTTTAATTACTCTTGTCTTACATGAATTAAAATTGTATTCATTTGGTTCAAATTCTGAATTTGATGAAATGAATAGTTTCGATATTTAATCATTGCCAATAAGTGACTAAATACAAAACACATATTTAGTTAAATATATTATAAATTATTATTATTTTGTAAATAAAGTATCTGACCATGGTAACGAAATATGTAACTCAATATCGGTCAGAAAATCAAAAAACCGTGTATCTAGCACAAAAACGCATTTATATGAATAATCGTAACATTCTTTGTTCCTCTGGTGGGATACTGTTGGTGAGGAGTTGAATTTTAAAGAAATTTATTATTGTTTCTTTACTAAAAAGATCATATGTGCAGCCTAGTTAATTATAAACAACGATAATTGTCAGTTTAAGTCGATTATATTTAGCCATTATTGTTATATATGAGCAAGGTTATGTTAAATTTCCATTTTATAATGTCAAAAAATTCGAAATTTTATTAAATAAAATATAAAACTTTACAAAATGCAAGATATTTCCAAATTTTTTATTTATCTTAAATGGGGTTAATTTTTTGTAAATATTTTAATTTGTGTCATGCGTTTATCTAAGACCTTTTTTTTGGTGGGGGGAAGGTAAACGAATTGAATTGTTGAATGCCTTAAATTTTAAAGTGTGTAATAAGAATAAATAAAAAAAGAGTTCATCGTTATTATAAAATATGATAAAATAAATATTATTAAAGTACACTTTATTGTTTTGTTATGTAAAGTAATACAATTTAAAACAAATAAACTTAAAATATCGTTAATCAAATATTTTAACATTATAATGAAAATTATATAAAAAAAATAACTTTACAAATTTAAATCAGATTTAAAATAATAAAATTTTTTAATTATCATATAATAATAATAATATTATTTTTTTTTTTTATATAATAATTTTGATACAAAGAAATATACCTAATACCTAGTCATAATTTTCACCCTACCCAGCAAAAGTATATCAAGAATATCTGATCGGAAGAATGATGAATACCAGTGGTGCGAAATGTGTCCTGCTTTGTTGTCTATACATTACACATATATGTACTTTACTTTATTTCATTCTTTTTCATCTAGTAAATATAGAAAGACAAAAAAAATAATGAGGAAAAATGTGTTAAAAAATTATAGAAAAGTTCTTTACTGAAGTCTTTACTTCTTTTTTTTTTTTTTCGACGTGTACGATGAAATTCAAAATCACACATTATTGCAAATAAAATAAATATACGGACCACCTAATTGGCCAGACTTTTTAAATTATTTTTTAAACTTGTACTCATTTTCTGAATTAAAACATAAAATTCGTTTTCTTTATTTATTTTCTTCTTCTGTTTTCAATTAATAAAATTATTATAAAATATCTCTTTTTTAGAAAAAAATAACAATGAGTAAATATTAATTGTTATTTAATTAAGAATATATTATTAAGTATTTCCATTCGACATTTCTTAGCATATTATGATTTAAAGGTACTTATGTTTGCACTGGTTAGATTAGAATAAAAATACAGTCGTATCTACATATGGTATATATCTATAATAATATATAATATATACCTACGTACTACACAATTTTATGAAGTTTAGGTAAATGTATCATTATGAATTAAATGATAAATTGGGTGATTGTAAACTGCGCCCGAGATTTTATCAAGACTTTTAAGAGTTTTTACAAGTAACCTTTTTAGGTTACCTGCAAACTGCACCCACAGATATAGATAATTATCTATTAATACTATAAATAATTTATTATCTATATCTATTCTGTGTGTTCAAACCCCGCGCAGTTTTAAATTTAGCCGCCCATTTAATACTACGCCAAGTTTGTGAGCCGCCTGAATCACAGCTATTTGGCGCGCACGTTGGCGACACTGTTGGTGTGACTCGCCGACCGTTTTCCGTGCGCTGGCTGGACACCGATTTTGTTGTTTCTCGGCTGCTCACGAGTTCACACAAAGTTGTTGTGCAACTTAGCCTCGCTCGCTCATATTGTTACGATCCGGGGCGGATTTACTTGAAACACTCCCCAAGGCTAATAAAAAACCAACTACTCGCCCCTATTTCATAGAACATAGTTTACTCAATAAGAGCTGAGAGTCTCACTCCTTATTAATTTACCAATTTTATGACTATAAAAATGTATAATGGATTAATTTAAATCTATTTTTAAGTCAACCTAAATAATTATGTCTTAAATTTTTGTTGAGTAAGATTTAGTATTTTAGTAGGTGGTAGATGGTACTATTCTAGTAGATGGTAAATGAAATTTGTAAATAGGTATTATGTCTAGTATCTACAAAAAAAAAAAAATAAGAAATCACCGTCCACGGTTCAGCGCCCCCCCCCCCAAGACGTGGCGCCCCTAGGCTATAGCCTAGGTAGCCTAGTCCTAAATCCGGCCCTGGTTACGATCAAGTAAATTGTTCGTATGCTACTGCTCCAACTGCTCACTGTTCAGATCAACTGTTCGTCATTCTCCAGCGGCCCCTCGGCGGTGACCAATCTATTGTTTCCCCCCAACCCCCAATTCCCCGACTTAAATTGTATAGAGCTCGCCCTTTTATTTTCCCGTATAGACTGTGCTAAGTCCGCTGTATTAACGGCCCACATTAAAATGCTATTTGTGCTCAAACATTTTTACGTGTGTATATTATTTTCTTTACTACTCATCCCGATTGTCCCGAGTGAGTGCGGTCAGCGTCAACTGCCCTACGGGAAAGAACGCGCCGCCCAACACTGTGTATTTAGCAGACCAACACCGCCTGCACTGATTAGGCACTATCAGTAGATATTACTTGTTGGGCACAGTTCATATTATATACATATATCTCATTGAACTCTATATGATAACTGGAATGATCACCAAGCAGTGTTGCCCGAAAAGGGAGTGTTAGAAAGAGACAGAACATACAAATGGTGTTGCTATCTTTCTCTTTCTCTCGGGACTAATGACTATGGTATATTCTTATATTAATTTACTACATTATTTTAATTTGCAATTGGTATATTATTGTTTTTAATTTCCACAAAATATTTTTGATTCATTTTTTTGAATTATAAATAATTTATTATACCAATAATTTAATTGTAAACAAACACTCTAATTAGTATTTAATAATTATTATAACATTACAAACATGCTTTTATGTGTATTTCTACATATTTGTCATTTCATATGCATTTTCATTCATTCGTTGGTATCTTTACTTACACTTGAGAATCCTCAAAGACAATGAATTAATTTGTTTCAGATATGTACTATATCTAATAAGATAAAACCATTAAATTTATTTACCAAAAATATTTTTTTACATAATTACAGTATAAACATAAAATGCTAAGACATCTTGTAGCCATGATCATAAATAGAGGGCTTATTCCCCTCAAAATCACTCAAAACCGCCCAAGATTTTTGAGAAATTACATAAGGTGCCTTCCGATTTTTTATTTCGATTGCGCTTATACTTGTAGATACATTACCATTGTTATAACCAGGGTTGGGACTTTAAAGCACTAAATATTGTATAAATATGTGCTATAATATAACCTTATAGTCGAATACCATAGGTGTTGCTATCTTTAACACATAGATTATATTATATCCATTTACCGCAGTGCTATTTTTTTTTGATTCTTAAAATTTTATATAGTTACTTATTATTTCTAATTTAGATAAAATATTTTTAATAATTTATTTTACAAATAATTTAACTACAAATAAATGGTTTATTATAAATTTATTTATAATTATTCAATATGAAAGGAACCCAATACAATTGAATATAATTAAACTACCATCATAGATAAGTATATATATTTCATATGTACTATTCATTGAAATGTAAACTTCATAATTTTGAGTAGGAACTAGGTTTAAAATCATTTCGCCGAACAGTATGTACCAATTTCTCAAGCCTCTCTTTTTCTTTAAGAGGGAACCTTAAATAATAAATTGTTGTTCATTTAATTTCAATGATTTATGAGTAAAATCGATGCGATACAATAATAATTTTCACAATAAATTATATTTATACTAATATAACTTATATTAACTTGTGAAATGACAATTCTTCCCTAATGCCACTAGAACTAGAACAATTGTAAGCACTACAAAAATTCACCATTTCAAGAAAGTTTTAAATAAAAATCTATAAAATAAATTTAAAATTAAAGTGTTAAGTTCAAAAATATATATAAATAACATATATATAAATACAATAATAATTTTCACAGTAAATATTTATACTAATATAACTTATATTAACTTGTAAAATGACAATTCTTCCTTAATTTCACTAGAACTAGGACAATCATAAGCACTACAAAAATTCACCATTTCAAGGAAGTTTTAAATAAAAATATATAAAATAAATTTAAAATTAAAGTGTTAAGTTCAAAAATATTTTTTAAAAAGGAACAAACCGTCGAATTTACAATATTAAAATAGTAAATATACTAAATAATAATATATTGTATGTGCGATAAAATGAGATAGCAACACCACTTTTATCTGCTATCTTTTTCTAACACGCTCTTTCGGTTTTGTTTACATTGGTCTTATGGCGGGTAAGCATTCCAGTTATCATATAGAGTTCAATGATATACATAGTTATTAGTTTTTAATCTTGATAAAGTCTTAGGAACAGTTTGGATGCACCATTTTTGACCTGGATATAAATTAGGGGCACGTTTACATTAAAAAAGGTCTTTTGTGCGCAGTTAGGCGCGCACCGATAAATTACAGTGAATTTAAATATATTTTCAATTCATTTACAATGTACTTCAATCAAAATATTAATTGGCTATTATAATTTTATAAATTATATTTCAGCATGTTATAAAAGATTGATACATTTATATGTATATACTAGCTGTACCCGTGCACTTCGTTGCTTGAAAAAAAGTCCGTTTATATAATTATTATTAGTATTGGGTTTTATATTATTATTGGGTTAGTGTTAAAAGTAAAGCTACTGCAGGAGTAAACAACGTTTTCAAAAAACTATCGAATCAAAAACTGAATTTAAATATAAAAAAAAGTGAATTTGTTGCTTTCTCTATAAATAAAACTAGCATACTGTTTGATGATATTATTATTCATTCTTGTGATACGCGTGATTTAATTATTGTAAATGTCTGAAAATGAATAGAGTTCCTAGAGTTAAGTATTTAGGAATAATTATTGATTGGAATTTACGTTGGAATGTACATCTTAGTGATATGGTTATGCGCTTAAGGACAATTATTTTCAAATTATACAAACTAAATAAAATCCTACCGACTGAAATGATGAGAATTGTATACAATACTATTTATAAATCTGTTTTTCAGTGGAGAGTTTCAACATGGAGAGGTTATGCAGATAATGCAATAAGACCTTTAGAAATTCAACAAAATCAAGTGCTAAGAATTTGTTTACATAAAAAAGATTTGATTGGCTCCATAGCTTCTAATTTTAAAGAATTTAAAGTATTACCAGTAAGGTTACTATACAAGCAATTCGTCATATTAAATGCTTAAAAAAAAAAAAAATATTTTAAATAAAACCAAAAAACGTGAAAAAAGAGCTTATGACATTCACTTTGACTACGAAAAAAAATATGTTGGTAAGCATTTTCTGGATTATACAGGTCCATCCTATTTCAATGAAATGCCTTTGCATTTAAAAAAATACATTTTTCTCAATGATAATTAAAAATCAAAAGATATAATAAATAAAAGATCTATTGTAAACTGGTTGTTAGATGAAATTTAATTGTATGTTTCACATTAAAAATTATATTAAAAGTTATGTACGTAATTAGTTTAAGAATATAACTTTGTAAATTATTATTTTAAGAAATCGTAATTAACTCATTTATCCCATCATAAGCTATGATTAAAGGGATAAATTAATTTTATGAATTCAAATAAAAAAAAAAAATTATATTAATATTTTAAAATTCGATTGGAATAACTAATACTTAACCGAGCCATTTCTGGATTCTTATAATTCTAATACTTAAATTAATTGTCAACAAATATTTCTACCAGATAATCAATGTCTGAGTAAAGTCGTTTTAGTCGTTCGGGAACGGTTTCATTTGTCTCCGGCAGAGAACGTTCTACGAGACCCACGAACTCAAACTCGTCGTGCAGAAACGTTTTGATTGTGGTGTTCTTGTTTTCGGCAACGATATCGTTCAACGACACGATCACTCCCATGTACATGGTAAACAGATGTCCTACACGCTTGCGTTTAATTTGGTCCAATTCGACAAATTTACCTATGTGCGCTATTGATTCCTTTATTTCATCGGCAGTGAGCTTGTAATCGTCACGTACGATCGCGTTGAAAATGTCAATCAGTGTAGAGTATACCAAGTTCATTATCCATTTCACGGTAAACATATAATGACGGTGAAATTCCTGAATGTCAAACGTACGTTTTTTATAATTTTCATGTACTTCGTTTAACGTCCGTTCAGCGTCGCCCCAATGCAGTTTAAATTCCACTCGGGGAAACCGTTTCAACAGTTTTGGTGCGATGTCGCTTAAGACCCGAAAATATCTCAAAGCCTCCGAAACCCTGGACAATTCTGTTTCCGTGTCGTCTTCTTCCGTTTCCGAACTGGTACTCTGTGCATCCCTCATCGTCTCGTCTGTCGGGGGGTTGTTCCGTTTATCGAAATCCACTGCTTGACTAAAACCGCAATTCACGTGGTAACGTTCTTCGAACATGAAACGTATGTCGCGAATATACCATCTTAAACGCTGAGTTATTTCATTGCTACTGAATGATGATGATGTGAAATCTTCTTCGCCCAACAATTGGCTAATATATTCTTTATTATATATTAGAGTGAGCAAAAACGGGTTCCAGTAAACGTCTTCTGTGGACACAGAGCTGCCTGCGATGACGGCAGTGATATTGTCTATTAGGCCATTGTATTCCGTGGAAAATCTTTGTAAAGAATCCTTTAATCCGTCGGAACCCGGGCCGTTGACGCCATTCGAATAATTTTTTATTCCATCCTCTATAATTTTCAGTAGCGAATGTGTATTCGACAATTTATAACATAACGAACGGTTATCGAATAACGTATTGTACCGGGTGTAAAGATACTGATAGTCGACGACGTATTCCAAAGGTGTGTCCGGAGAATAATATGTCATTCGTTCCCAAAACGTATTCGATATGACCGGATGTAATTTAGTACATATTACCGCGTCCGTCAAACTTTCCAAGAAAGTTTGTAAATCGTTGCCAACGACGGTCGTCGATTTTATGGCGTTGAATTCGGCGACGTAGTAGTTTATACTCTCTTTGTTTTTTTCAAACGATATCATCAGAGAGCAAATATACCACAGCAGGGTTTGTGTCTCTACCATATTGTCTATTAAGTAAATTGGTTGACCACTGCTTTTAAATATTTTTATATACTTATGTAATACGTCGAGCAACTCGGTTTCGCATTTGTTACTCCTGTCCGATATCGCGACATCGTTTACGATACTCCTTAACTTCCTTCCAACGTGTTCCGATATTACTTCATTGATTTTAATCAATAACTGTTCTTCATATTGTAATATAGTACTGACATCTATGGTATTTTTGATTCTACTGTGATACGTGCGTACCATGTTAACACGTTTCCCTAACCATGAAATATCTATACCCGTAGACGATGATATTTGTTCGTTGAGTAGTGAAAACATCTGAATGTAATTTTTTAACGGAGTAACTATAAACTCATTTCGTCCGTTTATATCTGTGAATTCAGGAAACGTTAATTTCTTTAAATTTTTCGTTATGACGCTCAGAGTATTGTAATCTACGGGTTTTCTCATTTGGGCTATCTTATCGTCTATGTTTTTTTCAAAAACGTCAAACGCCTCCAGTCGATGACAATTTTTCACCATGAATCGCTCTAAACGCTTTTGTATTTGACTGTTTGTGACGTGTATAGAGTCGAACTGTGACACGTTGTGTTCAATGGATTTCGGTATGGGATTTACAACAACACTACTTCTACGCATACTTTCTAGAAACGTGTACCACGAGAGTAAAATTCTTAAAGTATCTATATTTTCGGTTACCAGATATTTGTTCAAATTCATTAAATTCGTCAGTGCCAACACCATTTCAGAAATAATATTAAAAATATTCCCTCTGTCGAACATAAATGCGTGATGTTCTCTTAAAAATGTATTTACTTCTTTTAGTTTTACCATTTCATTATTGCTTTGTCCAATTTTCCTAGCGAAATGCGAAACGAGGTTATCTACGAGTTTAACGATATAATACGAATAGTCACTGTAATCACAGGATACGGAAATTAAAATCAAATTTAGTAATCCAAACTCGTGTTCCCTTCGAACAGACGATAACTTAATCGATTTTTCCGGATTAGTCGATTTAACATAATCTTTTACAGACGTTTTTTGGCCGTCGATAAACACTTCCCTCTCGGGAATTCTAGAGCTCTGCTCGAGTTGACAAAAAAATCTTTGCAAATTTTTCTCTTCGTATCCTTCTCCGATGTGTGATGAGCCTTCATCCTGGAGCCGTTCCGTGTCATCATCGACAGCTTTTCTTTTTCCATCAAGCCGCAGAACAGTAAAAGACGATAGGAAAATAAAATACAAAATCAACGCGTTACGTGTCTTCATCGCGAATAATAACCGCACAATAGATGTTCCGGCTTCGTGTAAGATCTGTGAAATATTTTTTTAATTACGTGCTTCATTTTCATTGGATACGTCTATTTGATTTCCACAACTGTTCACTGCAGGCTGAAAGTATACGTGGAATGATTTCGGAGTTCTCCACGAGTTAATGAATATTACAAATGATATTACGAAGAAACTACAAGATATTTTTCAACTGCAAGGAGAATATGTGAATTATAAATATGTTTGTAGTGATTTAAAAGAATCGAAATTAAGTGAATAATTCCAAATAAGAGCTATACAATATACATATTAATATATACTTAATTTTTAGTCGTATTACTCTTGTCTTACTTGTGTTTAAATTGTACGCATTCGGTTCAAATTCTGGTTTAGATTAAATAAATAGTGTCTTTATTTAATTGTTACTAATAAGTGTCAAATTATAATACCTATATTTAAGTAAATATATTATTATTATTATATAAATGAATTATGTAACCATAGTAGTGAAATATGTTGTTTGCAATTAGTCAGAAAAAGAAAAATTGTGTATACAGCTCAATAATAATTTATTTATATTAAAAAACGTGACAATAATCGCTCCTCTTGTGGGATACTGTTGGTGGTTGTGTTGAATTTTAAAGAAATGTTCAATTATTTTATTACTAAAGTGATTCTATGTGCAGTTTCATTGAATTATACATAACGATAGTTTTCACTTTTATATTGAGTAGGTTTAACTATTATTGTTATAATATATGAGCAACATTATGTTCAATTTCCATCTCATCATTTCAAGAATTCGGAGTTTCATTAAATAAAAGATAAAACATTACTAATTACTAAATACAAGGAATTTCCAAAATGCTATATTTATCTTAAATGAGGTTAATTTTTGAAAGATATTTTCATTGCTGTTATACCTATTTTTGATATTAGGTGAAAGGTTCAAGTTTTTGTTCTATTCTTAATAATTTTAAGTTACAGCGAAATGAATAAATTAGGTCTTATGATGATTTTGTTTCCAGTGTAGTTTTTAACTTAATTTTCCTAGACTTTTTCCTCATTTTTGTAAAAAGTATTGAGAATTTCGATAAATTATTACCCCTGTAAAGTACTACTTGATTGTGATTTATGATCTTAACATTTATTGTATGAAATATTTGGAAAAGTATTCTCATAAGAAAAAGTGTTTCCATAGATGAAATAAAATAAAAATATATAAATACATTTTATCATCTTAATTCCACTCAGAATCTAAACAAATGTGTAATTTCTTCAATATTTTCATCATACTGTATTCTGTCATATTTCTGGTAAATATTATCAAATGCGTTTTACGAAATTGCTGACTTTCAGTAATTATATTTTTTTAGAAACACACACAACTTAACCTTAATTTCGCTGAAATCTAATTTACAAAAAAAAAAAATGTCTTACCCAATCTATTCAAAATCGCATGAGTTTTCTTTTTGTGATTTTGAAAATTGCCCTCTTCGAAAGGAAGATAGCAGACGAAAATGATTTAATGAAACCATCGAGTGAGTTCTACTATGGGAAAAACGTGTCACTCAGAACGGATAAAAACACAAACGGCCCCCGTGGAAGGGTGGTGGTGGACAGTGCGCCCTCGTCGGAATAAATTGCGCGTAATATTATTTCTGTTCACGGGTTATTATCATTATTCGTTTGTGAAGAATTGACTGCAGTGGCCGTCGTCGTCCCCCCTCACCGCGTCCCGTCGTAAATCGGTTTTTGTTTCACGTGTGCTGTTTGTTATTGCTATCCTTACTATAACAGACTATTATCGTTTTTTTTTTTTTCCCCCGACCGTCCGAAAACTCATCGTGCGCGTATACGCGTAGACGTTTCCGGGGGTCGTCTGCGACGGAAGATGAGAAAAATTATATATATATATATACGTATACGCATACTCACATATCGTACGCGCATATATTATTATAATACTACGACGACGTAGGTGAGAGCACTCGTGTGTTAGGGGAAAAACGGTTTCCGGACGTGTTCGGTAATAGCCAAACCGATAAATATATATATATATATATTATAATAATACATATATGTATTGTTCGCGTGTACGAGCATACTGCAGCGTGTGCGGACAAAACGAGAATGGGGGCATTCCTTCTCCCCTGCAGACTATATTATTATTATTATTATTATTATTATTATTACTATTACGCATATAATATAGGGCGTGCCAGTAGTTTTTTTTTTTTTTTTTTTTTTAATTATAACTAAACCATTGCTTTATACTCTATAGCAGCGTTTCCCGACCTATGGGTCGCGACCCAAAATTGGATCGCAAAATATTTTTAACGGGTCGCTACTCATTATATATAAAAAAAAAAAAAAAGGAATATAATAAAAAGAAAATACCTAAATAAATAATTAAAATAAAAATGACTAAATATACAGAAATTAATAACAATAAATTTGAAATATTTGTGACGAAACGTTGTTATTTTTTAATGCAATACTGCAATCAATTTTGCTAGTTTTTTATTACTGTACTACTACTATGATCAATAACATTAATTTTATCATTATATCTATTTAATATTTTGTCAATTTGTTTTTATCGGTAGTTAATCGTGAATTATAAATATTTTAATTCAAAAATTATTTTTAATATTATTTGTAATTGACAACAATAAGTGCTCAGCATTTTGTAATGATTTTATCGCCTAAATTAAATAATACAATTATTTATTAAAAAATTATCATTAACATTACTTTGTGCATCTAACTGAATTTTTTTTTTTTTTTTTTTGTTGGAGCTAATTGGTCGCCTTGTCATTAAAAAATAAATGTATGGGTCCACAGTAAAAAGGTTGGGAAACACTACTCTATAGCAATATCGTATAAATCTTTCTTTTTTTTTTTTTGTCTCAAATTTTCAAATTTGAAATTCTATATTACAGTTTTAAACATTTCAAAATTACCATTTTGTAAACCTGATTTTTAGAAAAATAATGGTGCTTAATTTTCTCATACAGGTTGATCCGTTCATTTTCTACGATTTTTTTTTATGTTTGAGAATAATTTAATAATTTTGTTAAATACCTATAATGACGTGAATTGGCGATGTTATCATTTATTATTAAATGTATCTGTATTAGAGATTTAAGTACCAATGCCTTTTTTTTTTTTGGAAATCAGACTCGCAAAATGACTATTTTGAATTTTTTCTAAAACTGTAGTGTAAAATTTAAAAATTTGGGTTCTAAAAAAAAAAAAAATGATCGTTATTGTTTTTGTGCAATACCTACTGTAGTAATAATATTAAGAAAAAAAAAAAAAAAGAGTTAAAAATGATTAATAGAAAACAAAAATTATTGCATTTGTTAAATCGTACTGGGACACCCTGTATAATATATTATTATACTTGTCGCTTATTACGATTCACCCGACACGAACATTTCCAAACGGCACGGGGGCCCGGGCATGGCCAGATAGTATTATTATATATTGTTATCATCATTGACGTGCTTCGGATATTTCCTATTATCATACATATTACGTGAGCGTTTGCGTGGTGTGGTCCGCCGTACGCGTTATTTACATTAGATTCGACTCGGTTATTGTACGGCCCAAAACGTTAACGTCGGCCGGAAAATGTGATACTGACCAAAGCGTCGAGGATAACATCATAAAAACTACACAATGTACTTATATTTTAAAAGTTGAAACCGAGTAACAACGAATTAAAATGTTAAGTTAGTTTTAAATAAGTTGCTTAACGAGTTATTTTTCTTTCTATTTCAAATAACTTCATACTTAACGAGTAACATTAGTTTCCACTGTAATAATAAGCAGTAACGTATTATGTAGATATTATCCTTTTTTGTTTTTTTTTTTTTTTTGCAGTCAAGTTAAGTTATTTTTCATCGAGAATAAAAATTGTTTTAATCAAGAAAAGAACGATCTGAAGTATTAGGCATTCATAAAATATACGGTAGAAAACTTGATTATTGAAACAGTATTAAGGGTAGAAAACTTTAGTACGTTTCCTACTCATTTTTGGCAGTCTATGGACGGCCAGATTAAAAAATTTGACAGTAAAGTACACACATTTTTTAAAATTTGTATTATTTTTTTGATAAGGACATTAAGTATCAAAAAAAGTAATTTATTTTTAACTTAGTTATGTTACTTTTTTTCTATTTAACTAGGTAGTTGAAAAAAATATGAATAACTTTTAACTTTCATTCATTTAAATTAACTTAACCTTAATTAAAAAAATAATAATAACTTACCCTGCCTTGGTGAGAGTTGACTTTCTGACGTACTTATCCAACTTTAGCTGGTTTGATTCCATAATCAAGATATTCTATTAAGGTGATGTGATTTATTACCGCGTTATTTTTTCATCGATTATGTTAATACTTCGTGTTTGATAAGTAAGAAAAATTCCTAATCTTTTTTTTCTCATAACAATTCTTAAACGAATTAAAAACATGTATTGTAAAATGTGAACTCTATGTTATGTAACTTAAAAAATAAAAAATAAACACTTGGTAACAGCTCGTTTTTTCTCGTCTCTACGTCAACTGAAACCATATTGATATCGTATACATTGTGTAATCTTTGTATTTTAATATAATAATAATTGATATTATGTGAAATTACGTTAATAATTACACCAAACAAAGTGGTTTGGTTTCTACGCATAATAACCAGTTAAAGTGTAAAACTACAAGAAATTCTAAATATTAGCCATTCAAATTAAATATTATGTAATAATAACTAGTTAATCCGGAACACAGTGCATCATTTTATAAACTAACCAAACATTTTAATTATTATACATAATAACTCATTGGTTATTATAATATATACTATCCGTTTTATCACAGTTACGTATTCAATAAAATATCACTTGTTCATTTGGATTTCGGATAAAACTATTTATTAACAATCATAATTCGATTACTTAACGCTCTCTCGTGCAAAGGGGTATATCCATATCAGGACAAACGCAATTTAGTAAATTGACATTGCCCACGGGCCACGAATGCTACGATTCACGGATAATATATTACAATAATAATCATAACGCGTAGCTAAATAATCGCATTAGTCAAATCTAAAGTTGACTAAAGTCAACATTGTTCAGCCGACGTTACCGTTATCCAGTGGTTAAAATTACCCTCAAAGTGTATAATATAATATTATTCGTAGTAGAGTACGTGCGTGGCGTTCGCGAGATATCCTTTGACTGTCATATTATTTTGTCAGAACCGATTAGACCGAAAAGAAATTTCGAGAAAAGAAATTTCTATTACGAGGGAAGAAAAAACCCCAACGCGTTTCGATGCTTCACGAGGAAATTGTACGTTCTTTTTGATGTTCCGTAACGTGTGCACCCTAAGTCATTTGTTCCGCTTTATTTCGTTTCATTAGTTTTCGGAAATTAAAAAAAAAAAACAAACCGTTCTCGCGTTCATCTTGGCCCGCGTATTCTGACGGTGACCGTATAATATATTTTTCAATAAGGATTCCGTTCGCATTTTTTTGTGTTTTTCTATTTTTGTCCGTGGACCGTCTTTGTAGGGCGACGTTTCAAACGCGATTTTACTGGGGAAATCGTCATTTGAACTCCGGCCCTCTATCCCGCTGCGGCAGTGCAGCAGGAATTCGATGTCGAGTGGATGAGTGCACGCGATGTAATTGCATCCAATTCTCTCTTGCCCCCTCCCCCCTCCCACCACTTCACCCGCCCTCCTTTTCCGTCACCGACACAAAGCACTACGGCACCGCGGGTCCTTTAAAGTTTCCGGCCGAGTCTGATCGAATTACCGTACTGAATAAACGACGACGTGACAAATAGAGTGGCAGGAGCAGAGCGATGACGATAGGCGAGGCATGTCGTACACTATACCGTAACTCTCTCACGTTCCATTTTTGTATATGTACAGGGTGATCCACTAAGCACACTCAACCACTTTTTTTTTTTGCTATAAAAGTTCAAAAATTTGAATTTTATTTGTAGTAAATGTTTTCCCTGACTTTTTTCATATCATCTTAAAGGTGTCCCGAGGTGATACAAACCCAGTTTGAATTCTGATATCTTTTCTGTCAATTTTAATGTACTAAAATCAAAATTCGAACCACTAATTTTTAACTATTCTGATTTATGTATTAAGGAAATTAGTATTTTAGATTCTTATTAGTCAGTCACCTATATGTACATCCATAATACGTATAATAATTATTTATCTATACAATTAAACATTATATTATACTTGCAAATTTCTGAAATGTAGGTTCAAAAAATGGGATGAGCATGCTTAGTGTATCGCCCTGTATATAGACTCTGCCTCGATAAATTGCCAAATTTTTCTATATTTCGCATACGTGCGCTATATCTGCATGCATTTTTGTATATAGTTTTGCGAATTATTCGAAATCATTTTTTTGTGTGTGCTTTTACTGTACCTGGTAACTCGCCCGAACTGATGCCAAAAACTCCAAAATATGGTAATTGGTGATTCAACACTTCAAACCATGGCATATTAATGGGGAGCGAGAGGAGGCGGTTGATCCAGGCAGCAAATTTCAAGGGGCGTGATATTTTTATTTGAATAATTATATTGATTGAAAAAATGTTACCTAAAACGTTATTATAGTTATTAGTTGGGGCCCGAAAGTTTATACAATAAAAACGATAGTACATATTATAGTCCTCTTAAAACAACTATAAATACATTTTACATTTTATTTATGGAAGCATTTTAAAAGTAATTTATTTTGACACTTACATAACACATATATCATATGGCTATGCAGTAAATAACGAAAATGTTGAAAAATAAAAAATCTGAAAATATGCAATTATATGCAAATTAAATTTTAATTTTATCGGTGCGATTCGAATTTTCTTTTGAACTTTTTAGTCGATTCCGTAATAACATCTAATGCATAAAATTCCGGGCCCTAGTTATTACTTAAATACCAACTAAGTATATTCTATTCTAAAATAACCCGTTCTAATTACATGTTGTTATTTTTCTATCTTAAAATAATTTTATAGTGACTTCGGAAAAAATTATATTAAAAATGTTTAAACTTTTGTGGGCAACAGATCATTATGTACCCAGAGCATCAAATCTCAAAATATTTTGCTACTGTTTCAAACCCAACACTCAGATCGATTCGCGATCTTAAAATGCTCCCAAAATGTTGAAAGTGAAAATGTAGGCGACAAGTGAATCGTAATTTTTGGGTGAAAAGAGGAATGTCGTATTTGCGGCGCGAAACGAGGTGAAATTATTTCGGCCGCGGACGTTTTACGACAAATTCTTCTCTCGTCTATTTCCGCACGCGCGCGCATTCCATAACAAAAGCACATCATACTTACTTTCGAAACGGATTCGCGTAAATATGACGTTTTTTTTATTATTATTTTTTTTTTCCACGCTTCCCTGGCACCCGAGGGCACATTATGAGATTCCGAAAATTCTCCGTCCACGTCGACTTCCGTACATATTAAATAAATAAGACGGCGACGCGGCATTTCAAAGCGAGTCCATGGTTCACCACTCTTTGTGGGGGGGGGGGCGTTATTTATACCTATGTTTATATATTTTTAATATTTCTCCGCGCATACCCAAAATGCCGTTCGTGACGACACTAAAAACGAAAACAAGGGGGATTCGCGAAGGGTTTCGATGTGAGAATCGACGGAAAACTCCCGGCAAGGGTTTCCAGTACAGAATATTTCACGCGATATTTTCATTTCGAAATATTTCAAAGTTATTGAAAACGTTCAGCGTTCTAGAAACATGTAAAAAAAAAAAAAAAAGAAAAGTTCAATAAAGTATAGACAAGAAAGCCGGACATACTTCGCATCACGGATATTTTTCGTTCTTCGGGTCAGATACTCTTAAAAGGGTGTGTATAATTTTAGAGAAACGATAAATCATTTGTTCAATAAGATTATTCTGAAGGAAATATTAATATTAATATTAATTGTATAAAGAATAATAATAGTCATCATTTTAAACATTCTCACCAAGAGTATCTGACCCGAAGAGTAAAGAAGAATATTCGTGCGGCGAAGTATGTCTGGCTTTCTTATCTATACTTTACTTTGCTTTTTTTTAACTAATTAATGGAGGGGGAAAAATTAAATGAGAAAAAAATGTGTTAGAATACTGTCCAATATTTTTTTCACACTTCCAAAATTTTCTCACGCCAAAATGTTTTTTGTATTATTGTCTATCAATGTTTAAATTTTTATATAGTTCAGATCAAAAAATTATGGTTTCCGAGTCTTTTTTGTAAAATGTTGGGTAGTTTTTTTCAAAAAAAAAAAAAAAAATTGAAGAATTGAGAAATTTAAAAAATAACCTTTTCAAATGTCCGATCCGAGGGGCGTGGACGTGACACGCGTCTTCTTTGCCAAAAAAAAAAAAAAAAAAAAAAAAAAAAAAACGG
>JAIPRM010004824.1:0-21971 GCA_025469315.1 Stegophylla sp. TES_Ste_2020 | reverse complement strand
AAATTGAAGAATTGAGAAATTCAAAAAATGACCTCTTTAAAGTACAATCTAGAGGCAAACCCGGTTTCAAAAAGTTATTGATCGAAACTTTTGGACAAGTATTTCTATACAAAAAGTTGTTACAGAAAAAAAAATAAAAAATAAACATCATTGTAAAAACACTAGCTTCTTCACTTCGCTCAGAACCTAAAAATCATGAAAATTACTTACTTTGCCGTATTATAACCGAGTAGTATCACGCACCCAAGTCCCAAATCATCATTAATTATAACATTAGAAAAGTTAGATAATACTAGCAGGGCTGTGGTCACATTGCAAATGGCTGCGAAAGTATGATAGATATTTATCTTCTTTGCATTGTCTTATAAATTATAAATCCACGACTATTTTGAACCGAATTGACGTAAATTTAGTATAAGATTTAAAAAGGGTTTAGTAGAAGTGTATTTATTACAAAATAAAGGTTTGAGAACACATACCGTTAATACCAATGTACGGAAAATAAAGACAATCTAAGACGGAACTTTAATAATATGGAAACCTTAATACCACATATTTTATATTTATATTATGATATGAATAATTTTTATTTTTTTATTTTTACTAATTAAATAACTAATAAGACATTTGAAAACACTTAAGAGTCAACTAAGTCATAATATACAAATAAAATGTCGTAATAAGTCAACTCTATCAGATGCCGCCTATTATTAATTTTAGTAAGATCAAAACAATAACAATAATAATATAAACTAGTTTTTTAAATGGTCGAAATTCGACCAGAATAAAAATATTATTTCATTCTTTTGTGTTTAAACACTGAACTTACATATTATACACACATTGAACTAATAACTATTATGTCAAGTACATAAAACATATGACTAGTTCTACATACTTTAATGGGTTTCTAAAGTACCATACAATTGTGGTTCGAATATTAAGTACTCTATGGGTTCGACTCAGGGCCGTCATCAGGAATATTTTTAGGGGAAAGAGTGTGTGTATGTGTGTGTGTGTGTGTGTGTGTGTGTGTGTGTGTGTGTGTGTGTGTGTGTGTGTGTGTGTGTGTGTGTGTGTGTGTGTGTGTGTGTGTGTGTGTGTGTGTGTGTGTGTGTTTTGTGTGTGTGCGATCAAACTTCTACTATTAGATATTGTTCATGGAAAAAAAAATTATCAAAATCTATTCCCACATTTTTGAGAAAAAATGGATTGAATAAAATGTATTGGATAATTATTAATGTGTAGATAATAATACGATCAATGATACCTTTCCTGCTTTTAGTAATTCTATAATAATATATTAGCTGAAAGTTCCAATATATATTACGAGTATAATCAGTGTTGAGTCGGGAAAACTAATTGTTTATCTAGATAGGGGTAAAAATAAATGATAGAAAATTGATTTAGACAGAGATAAATTAATTTTATTATTTAATTATCTAGATAAAGATAAAAAAATGTATCTTATACTTAAAAATGTAATTATTTGAGTTTTTAATTAATATTATACCATATATAATATGTATTGCAATATTTAGATGTATAGGTAGATGTAAATTGTACAACGTATAAATTTTTATATAATTTACATTTGAGTCCTAACACTTCTAGGATAACCTATTAACTATAATGAAATACAAATAGTATTAAACTAAAATCTCCATTCGTATTTATGTAGAATATTAAGAATAAGCTAATGAACTGTGGACTTTTGGGATAAGAGTTTATTATAATATACAATAGAACAAATCAGCAAGTTAAAAATTACCCCCTCTCCCATTAAATAGACTGTCAAATTTAATATTTGACAACATTTATGTTTTTTTCAAATAAAATGTAATTTAATCAATATTTTTCACATAAATTTATCAAGATAAGTGATTATTATTATTATTATTTTTTGATTATCTGACATGATTCTTAGCTAAAAAAATATATATATATATATATTTATATAGAATATAAATGAACTAATAGATGAATAAATATTTAGATTATTTGTTTAGATAAACTCAACACTTGTTATAATAGAGAACTGATGATAATGGACAAATGATGTGCTTAAATGGGGCGATACTAAAATATATTACGAGATTGACGATTTTTTTGTGTGGTAGATTTTTGAGCGTAAATACGAGAAATTCGTCGGTGGACATAACTCGAAATGAGTGTTTATAATTGCAATTATTTCAGAGAAAAAAAAAAATGGATTTATTCAATATATCAAGTGGAAATTTCCGTATTTTTTTTTTTTTTTTTTTAACATTATTGTACCGTTTCAATTTTAATACACAGACCGTTTACGCTGAAATTGTATATTAAACAATAATAACAATAGTAATAGATGTGTTGCAACTGCATTTTTTTTTTTTTTTTTAATGTTGTTTTCTGTCCTCTGGTGACTGCTATCCCACTCTTTAAAACCAGCTATTTGCAGTTAAATAAAAAAATTAGAAAACCTTTAAATGTTTTTTCATTAATAAATGTTTGCTCATTTGTTTTTCAAGTCATACAAATGTATTTAAATTTATGCATAATATCGGGTTACATCACAATGAGCTGCTATAATACTCCCTCGGAGATTCTGTATATTATTTTTTTTTTCCAAAATAACAAACAGAAGCAATACAGTTGTGTACAATAATAATTCATTGTAGGATTATATTTGTTTTATTTATTACAATATTACTATCAGTACTCGTGTCGTATGAACGGAATAATTCGTAAAGGGTTCCATCGACCCCCTCAACCTCTCCCGGAATCCCTCCTGGAATACGGTGGTGGTGGGGCTCTAACCCGTTAACCTCCGAACGGGTTGACAAGGAGGCGGTGGAAAGTGAATTCGCCGTGCGAGTCACGGTACCGATGAAATTTATTTATAGATGCTGATAATAATAATAATAATAATATTACACAATGTCGTGGCCGGGCGTGACGCAAATTTATATTTATATACGACGACGACGACGACGACGCGCGACGCGTTTATAAAATATTATCGTCACCTTGAAAACGACGGCGCGCGCGGACGGACACACAGTACTGCGAATAATAAAATATCGAGGAAGGAAGAGAGAGAGAGAGAGAGAGAGGAAATGAGAAAATAACCGAACGAAAAAGCAATAAAAAAACCTGTGAAAATCAGCGCGTGCGAGGTCGTCGGGTCAAAATGGTAGAAATCTATCTACTTACGACGACGTACAAACACACACTCTACGCCTCCCAGCGGTCTGAAATGTAAGTTTAGGCGAAAACAAAAGTCAATCAATTTGAAAATATTTTCAAATTGTTCTGGAATAACTCATAAACGTATAATAATAATATGTATAATTTAGCTAATGTAAAATTTACCAGCAAAATTATAGATACGTGTGGCCATATAATTTGGACAGTCATAAACAAAATTGATTTTTTTTAAAGTGGGCAATGAAAATTATGATACTAAAATAATAATAATAATAATAATAATAATAATAATAAATAAAATCCGTATATTATTTATTTTAATTACACGAGGTTTCTCATCGAACCAATATGCTTTCTTATAAAACATATTGAAATCATTATCAAAATCAATTACGAAGGTGAGTGAAACTTAATAACTCGTATTAAATTTAATTAAAAATGTAAAATACTTGGATAGGTTATAAAATAAATGAAATACATAGGAACATTCAGCTCTCCGTTCTATCATACATATTCTATATTTTAATGGTCTAAAAAAAATTATCTGTGTCCATTTGCTTCTATTAATTACTATATTAATTTATTTACAACACGTTTTAAAAGTGTTTTTGTTGAATTTCTGGTAGTTTTTCTAAAATTTTGGAAATTACCATCTAGAGGCGAATTCTGTTTCAAAAATTTGTTAGTCGTAACTTTTGAACAATTATTTCTATGAAAAAAAGCGTTAAAAACAAATAATATTAATAATAAATAAACATTATTGTAAAAATACCGCTTGCTCCTTCGCTCTACTCAGAATATAAAAACATTAAGTGACAGGAAAAATGTTTACTATCAGTTATCAAACAAAAAGATCAAAACAAAGTCAGTAGACTACCTAAACCATTTTTGGAATCTACTGACGGACATAAAAGACTTAAAATAAAATTATCAAATAAACAATTTATCTTCCCTGAAATACAATTTTTGACATTGTACACGTGAGAATGTCGATTTGAAAATCAACAAATATTATTTTGTTATGTTGTAGACTTTTGTTTAAAACGAATTTAACACTTAACCGATAATTTGTGTTTATAATACAATCATGTCCGCCTAAATTCCTATTTCTGACCACCGTGCGCCTGTGTAATACGACACGAAATTAATGGCGTATATTTGTAATTTATGTAAATATTAATTTCTAAAAAACAAAATTCAAAAATATCGATATGCCACTGAGATATTAATGGTGAAATTGGACTTCTGGGACATCCTGTATTGAATACTTATAAATAGCTTTGTTATTTAAAAAAAAAAAAAAAAAAATGAGGTGAGCGTGAAAATATTGTTTAATTAATTTAAAGTGTATTGTTTTTAACTAGTTTTAAAAATATTAGAATTTTGGCCGTCTATTTTCATTTTTGGACCACTGTACCGACGTCTCCTCTGATGCTCCGTCGTGTTACTTTTACTCCGCTTCTCTCTCGTAACGATTCGGCCGGAAATCAGACGACCGCTGCCACAGCCTCCGTAATGATTGCGCGCACATATATGGACCATTATTCGCCACGTATGCGTGCACATAATGGCCGAGGCGGCGGCCGCTAAGACGAAATCTCGGACGGGCTAAATTTAATAAAACCTTAAAACCGAACGGAAAAAACGACCGTCGAAACTTTCGGGATATTTTTAACGCCGTTTCTCCCACTGGCCAATGACGTGGTCATCGTCGTGGCATTCGAAATTTTAGTTTTTTATTTTATTTCATAAAGACGCAGAAACGTCCGATTACGATATGTCGTTTTCTCTGCATTTTTTTCGCACGATTTAAATCAGTATTTACAAAACAAAACAAAAAAAAAAAAAAAACCGTCATAACGTATTTGACAATCTAATAATAATCTAATATAAAAAGTTAGATTCCACTTTAAGTGCAACCAGGAGTGGACAGGCCAAATTAATGTTACCGACAAATTTTATAAAAAGGGCCCAAAGGGCAAAAATTACTTGGGAGTACAGGATCAGCCCATGGGACATGAAATTCTGCGGTCTGTCCCACCATCTTTTTACCTCACACAAAATATATTTATTTTTATAATTTTCACCACGCACAAATAATTTTTTTTTTAACTTAAACCATTAACGTGCATTTACTGATTTATGCATATTTTCAAAATAATATATAAAAGTCAAGAGTAAATCTTGTACTTTTACATATAAATATACATTTTCACAATAATGTGTCAATGAAAAATATTTTGTATGGATAATAAATAACTGAAAAATATAATATTAATACAATATAATATATAATTTCTACTTGAGAAACTATAAAAAAATTTTTGATACTTTACACTACAGGGTGATTCAATTACTCAATTACGAAAAACAAAAAAAGACTTATGATAAAAATAGTCATACACTAGCTTCACCTTCAGTTTAGGTACACAAATATTAAAAAATTCCAAAGTACTGGTCCATAAGTTGCTATTGATCTAGTTATTTTCTTAATTGAACCATTTTCTATTTTATAAGCTTATTAAATAATATGTACGTTGCCATTTAAGAAATAAATAAATAAATAAAGTTGGCATTCTTAGAAGGTATAAATCATGGCTATAAAAGTCGGGGTAAAAATGGTGACCGATGAATCGAAAAAGGTAAATTAATTAATTATTAATATAATAATACTTATTTCTATTTTTAGTCTTAGTTTAATTTTTTTGCCTTATGAATATTGTTATTTATTTGGCGGTATTACATACTGGTTGGGCGTTGTGCATAGTTATATCATATTTCGAGTGGTGAACAATGTAATAGTACACTTTGTTAAAATGTATCATTATAATCAATTATAAACTTGTAATAATTATCATAGGAAAACTAAATAACATTTTAAAGCAAAATAATATATTTTATATTTAAGTAGACAAAAATTCACTTATACTTCAAAGAGTTCAATGTTTTGGTTTATAAAATTAAATATAATAGTTCATTAATTATTATGAATATAATATGATTTCATCGAGATTAAATGTTGATAGTTACGAGTGTAAAAAGTGTTACTGCCTAATGATGACTTTGTAAAACTTGCCAAAAATAAAAAATGAATTTAAAATAAATAATTATTGTTCAATATTTCATTAAAATATTTCAAAAAGGGTGAAAGTTTCAAGTTTGAAATATTTCAAAGTGAAAATTTCATGTAAAATATTCCGTAATCGTAACCCTACGTACGAACCATAATTTTACGGTAACATTATCGATTTATACAAAGTCTTGGTGTAAAAAACGCAACGAGTCGAAAATGTAAAAACGTATATTGAACGTTTTTCATGTTTCGTAATAAATAATAACATTGAATGTAGGTAGAATACTGCGTGGAAACGAATAAAAATAATTTTATGTTAATCGACCAGTAAACGCAACGACTAACCTCTAAAATGCGCTTTTTACGAGGCGATTGTAAAAATCAATTAATACCTTAAAATTTGCGTTGCTTCCAATATATGGGCGCACTTGCGTTTTTTTAATTTTTTAATATTTTATTTAATGCTTTTTACTTAATACTATTTCGTAGAAAACGGATTCGGTGAAAATACGTCTTATTTTATCATAAATCTTATCATTGTGTAATTTGTGTATTTAAATTTGTTAATCTTAAGATTAAGTTACACGAATGCATTTTTTCCTTAAATCACTTTTTTATGATTTTTTTTTTTTTTTTTTATGTAGCTGTTATATATTTACTAGTCAATTGATTATCGTAAACTGTAATAATTCTAATTTTAATCAGTGTTGAGATCAGGTAACAAAAATAATACCTAGATAAATATTAGATTACTAGCTGATTAAATATCTAGATTAATATGAAGATATGATATACAATTATTTTTTATCGAAATTAATATCTAGATAAAAAAAAAAAAATTATCTAGATTTTCATCACGTAATAGTTGATTTTCTTATTAATGCTTTTCACGCTATTGGATTATTGGTTGAATACCTAATGCGATTAAGGAATATTATTTATTTAATAATAATATTCGAATTTTTTTGGTAATATTAAATAATTGTGGTAATATATTTGAAGTAAAATGGCTAAATTAGTGAACGATTAGGCGTTGAAAAAAATAATAGCATTCATTTAGATATTTCTATATAGATTTTTTAAATGAAACGTTAGATGCTAAGTAGATAATTATTAATTTTTCTGGATAAGATATAGGTACTGCATTTTTATCTAGAAAATTTATCTACATGTCACTCAACCCCAGTTTTAACGTTTAACCAATACGAGAGTCATGTCGTTGATGCAGTCAAGTATTTTTCAATTTTTGCCAATTTTCCGTGTTTTCAAATAATATTATCAAGTGCATATACTATTGCACATTTTGATAATCGAAGTGCATATTTTAATGCACTTTTGACATTTTTCCCATTGTGCATTTATGTTCGACAGTTTTTTTAATAGTTTGTGTGTTGAATTCGCAGCCTTATGCTTGAACAAATGCGCTATTTACAGTTTATTTTGGTGCGTTTAAATTATTACCGACAGTCGATTTATACCTAACGGACGCGTATTTTGTAAATAACGGTTTAGTGCCTACAAAAAATTGTCATTATTTAGCGAAATAATTGGTTTTATCGAAACACCAAAGTGTAACACTTAGACAAATACTAAATTAATTAACGTAAATAAACAATTAATTCGCGCGTGCCCGTGACAGCGACGTTACAATTCATAAAAAAAATTGCACGTGTGTCGGTCGGATTTACGTTTTTTTTTTTCATTTTGTAAAACAAATAAAAAAGTACGTTAGGTAATCGAATTTCATTTAAAACGCGTGTATCGCGAATCTACAAAAACATATTGCAAATACTTTATCTCCGCCCAACTCAACGCTGGATGCGCCTCTCTTTTGTCTATTATTATCGTGTTCCTGTCTGTGCAACTAGGGACCACTATTTTGTCAGCCCAACAAAAAAACCGTTTTTTTTTTTTTTTGCATTTTTACAATTTTTCAGGAGAGCCAGTTAAAGTTCCAAACATTAATCATATCAATCCTTATTCTGTTTTTACATTTCGTTATTAGTCTTATTCTATTTTATTATTTATTTTTTATTTTTATTTGAACCGTAGGATTTGTATAAAAATAAATTACTTTATATTATAGTTAATTATCGTTTTATAATTAATAAAGACTTTTTTTCGGGAGTTGTGGTCTTTGGCTTTCATACGAAAATAATTGTTTCTATCCTCTTTGATCAAAAAAAGTAGCAGCCGGTTACATGAGAATATAGAGAAAACTATAACCTATCAGAATAATATGTGATAGTCAGGTCCCTTTTCTAATTTTTACATGATTTTTATGAAAATTTCCCTATTTCCAAATTTCTTAATACATTATATTAATTCTACTATATTATTATTGCCAGAAATAAGAAATTTTTACATGCGTTTTTTATTTACTGAACCGTTTTCCAAATCAATGGTCGTAAATTCATTTTAGATTCTGAGTGAAGTGAAGAAGCTAGTGTTTTACAATTATATTTGTTTTATTTTTTTTTTCTATGAACATTTTTTAATGAAGAAATACTAGTTTGAATTTCAGCTAGCAACTATTCGATTTAGAATTCGGCTCTAGGTGGAATTTTTTTTTAGAAAAATTATTATATTACATTTGCTGATATTTTTGAAAATAAATACGATATTAATTTTTTGTGCTTGTACTTAAAAAACAAAAACAAAAAAAAAATGTATTTAAATAAATATACAATTTATAAGCACAAAATTTACGAAGTTATTGCATTTATATAAAAATTAAGTAAATGAAATCTAAAGTTATAACTTCGAAAGTTAATCTTAACTCGAAAATCTGACTTTTGCATTGTTTTCAGCGTTAGAAAATTATTAAGTTTAAAAAAAAAAAAAAAAGTAAAAAGGTGGCCAGGAACCTAACTTAAAATTCATTTGTTCTAAATTTGTTTTTATAGAGTAAAATTATTTAATAATTGCTTTTTCTAGTTGCTTAAAATGTTTTTTTTAGAATTTATTTTTCTGCAAAATCTGAGCCCTAGTAATTCGGTACCTTTCGTGTATATTATGTTTTATAACTATTTGTATCAATATTTTAAGACCACAATTATTCAAATATAATTAATTAAATAAATAAACCTATTGACGATGGAGTTTCTTTGTGTGCACGAAAACACTTCACCGGAAACCCGTTTTTATTATAGTAACGCGCAAAGAATTTTTGTGTAACTGCGAAAAAACGATCGAAACCATAAACATAAATTGGAAAAAAAAAACACCAACGATTCGACCATTTCAAAAACGTTATAAACGTAACATTTAACACGTTTTCGAGTTAAAAAGGGCGTTATTATACGACCCGGCGCCAAACTCGAGCACCCTTAGGCACACACACACACACACACACACCCTAAGGTCACACAACACGCGTCGGTCGGTCGCGACCCCTCCGATTGTTTTTTCGTGTGTATTTATGTTTTTGGGTTATTTCGGACGCAACTCTCAACGCGCGCGGTACAGGCATAAAACGCTTTTTCCCGTATATTCTTACATCCCGCGTGCGAATCTTTTCTCTCTATTTTCTCTCCATCTGAATCCACCCCAGTTCACGCGTCCACGATAAACCCCAACCTCTGCTGCGGGTGCGATGCCGTTACGAACCACTTCTTGTCGCCGGACGAGGGATAGTTACTATATACAATATATACATGTACACGTATAAATAACCATTACACGCAATTACACACACACACACACACACACACACACACACACACACACACACACACACACACACACATACACGCACGCACGCATATCGTTGTACGTGTGCAATACACATTAGATACTATTAACCTAATGGAATTGATTAACGCGGGTAAATACACGCATGCACTAGGGGTGGTGGGAAAGTATTATTGTATGGGAGGCCGGATGTTTACAAAAATTAAATAAACCCAGTGCCGGGGGACTAACGAAGCCTAAACTCCGCTAAAATACATTAAAAGTCCACGCGATATTGATTAAAACTTATTATTGCATAATGCTAAAAATTGCACTACTCTTCCTTGGCAGTGGCGTCGTACGCTATCTACTAAAAGTTTTCTACAAATTTTAATTCTTTATATATCATAAATGCTACTTACAAATACTATTTTGGTTTTTTTTCATAACATAGGGGTTTTCACAAAAATATTATATTTAATTAGAAATGTAATTTAAATGTAACCTAAGTAAATCACAATTTTAAAAAGGACGATGCAATCCAAAATGGCCAGAAATGCTTTGTTTTGAAGTGAGAGGAGGTGAAGTGAAACTGAGACTCTACAAAACTGCGTTTATATTGTGTTCTGAAACATCGTTTAATGAAAAACCCATTGCCTACCGACGTGGTTTTTCACAGCAAATCGAGATATATACATGTTGATTTGAATACTGAACTCGAAGCGCTAGAGGTGCGACACTAGCTTTCGAACCAAGCATGAGGAGTTTTGCGAAATGAGCAAAGGAAAGGAAGTGGCAGAGCAAAGTAACGCTCAATGTCTTATACTAATTACACACGTCCCTCTAATACCACTTAATGTAACGAAAACCTAAAATGACGTCATCTATTTTTGTTATATCTATTGTTTTATATTATTATTATTACTTATTATTGTTAATTCATTTGAAAATAAGGATGAATATTAATGTTATTATTTTTATTTGTTTAATATTACTTCTAAAATAAGAACTGTTGTCTCCTCTACAAGTCTAGGATTTTGGAGACAATCATTTATCGTTTGTATGATTTATATATATATATATATATAGTAAATATAAATAATGTAATATGCATATGTATATTATGGAAAAGTACAAAAAAATAAAATAATTTTATTGTTTAACTTCTAATGAAGTATAGATATTATTTTACATTGTAGATAGTATACGACACCGCTACCACATCCTTATCTTTCATACGTGTCCTCACGTGTCCGTGACCAGCTTTTTTGTATTTTTTTTTTCTTTTTAATTACCAGGTACAATAATTACACCTTAATTTATAATATTCATATTACTTTTTCACATCTCTTAGTCACGGTATTTCCAGAAGTTATTTATTCTGTTAGAAATTTTGCGATCGGCATAGAAATATATACTTGTAATTTAACTGAACGTGCGCTGGGCTGGTAAAAATACAATTTTACCCCACCCTCGGAAAAAACGAAATGACGCCCCTGGCGACCGCGCGTCGTTTTACGTACCATTCCAGCCTATACATTTTTAAAACAAAGCAATTTCGAATTGACGCAGCACCCCCCCCCCTCCTGATACGGCGGCGGTATGGGCGAGATTAAACATTACGAATTCGTTGAATAAAACAAAAGCGAAACAAAAACCGACGAAAAAAATGCTGGCGAGACTGTTTTTTACAGTGCGTACAATGACGAAGACGCTGGTGGCGGCCATATACGGCGAAGCCGGCACCGCTCGTGTTGTGTTAATATTATATTAATCTCGCCGGCAGCAGTAGCGTAATTTCTTTGTTTTTTATTTATTTTTTTCCTTGGAGACGGGACCGGCTCTTAAAAACGGGAACACACGAGGTGAATCCCGAATCCCGGATGGGTTCGGACGAAATTCCTGTATTTTAATCAAGGGTTCTCAGACCGAAAATAATTAAATAAATAATAAATAACTATTCATTTGTTGAGTGTATAATATATATATAAGAGAGCAAATCCACGTTGAATCTAATCGAAATCTAATACAGTCAATTATGTAATATTGGTGATAAATAAAGTGCGGATTTTGAAGACATTTGCTTTTTTTTTCTATTACCCTAAAACGAAGCTACATCAGCTATAAATTCGATTTATACCATTTAGAATAAAATTCACGAAACTTTATATTGCTTTTATTTGCTTTTTTGCTATTAGATTCTGAACGAAGTGAAGAAGCTAGTGTTTTTTTTATTTAAATGCTCTTTGGGGTATTTTTGGTACGTTTTTTTTTGTATTTTAAAGCTTTTTGGGATATTTTGGCACTTTTTTTGGCTTATAAGTTACATTTTTTCAAAATGTGTTCTAAATAAACGCATTTGAAAGATTAATATTCAGTTTAAGGAGATTTTTTTTTGAAAACTTGAAAATATATTTAATTGCCCAATGCAACTTTGATGATATAGGTTAATCATTTTGTAACTATTTTTTAACAAATATTGATAAATTAGGTATCTTAAAAAGAATAAATCTAATTTACTGACAAACTGTGGAAGCAAAAGAACAAAAAGATATTTATAATTTATAAACTAATAAGTAATTATAATACGTTTTTCATAATTAATATGCGTATTTTTTTTCCAAAAACCCCATTTTTAATGCTTTTTTGGAAGATTTGTTGAGCTTTTATTTGAAGTGATTTTTTAAATTTTTTTATTGCTTTAAAATCTGTACTCTAGTGATAAATAAATAATTGGTATAAATCATATTATGTCAATTAAAATATTGTTTAAAAAGTATGACGAGAAATCATTCGAATCCTATTTAAATATAGTATCTGATGCTCATATGGCGAATAACATAATATTATTATACGTAATAAATAAATAAAAGGTATAAATCATACGTTGATTAAAAATGTGCATGTCAAATTTAACAAAAAAAAAAAAAAAAAAAACAAACGAATCCAATTAAAAATCAATATAGACAATGTTTTACGAATAAATTAAATAATTACAATAATATATAAATACAGAAATTATATACAGATTACTAAGAATTCTTGAAAACTGAAAAATACATTTTTTTGACGGAATGCACCTCGGGTGCTCTGTTTAAAAAACACTCCACTTTTTACTTGAAACATCACTCATTTGCAGTGGCTTTCACAGAATTTAGTCGAAGGCCGGTAAAGAGGGGGAGATGAGTGTAAATCAATTAGTTTTAATATCATTTGAATATAATTCGATATATTTTCAGGGAAGAAAAAGTATGATTTTGACCTCGCGGTAACATTTGAGGGAAGCGAATGTCTTAGTATTCCGCTCAAGTATGCTACTGAGTGCGTTCGCATATTAGTACCTATGGCGAAAAATCTTCATAACAGTGTTAAAAAAAAACACAAAATAAACCTAAATGTTGACAATATTTCAATATTTTAGGGTGGGAAAAATTGTTTGATTACCTATTAAACTTGGATAGTTAATAAAAATGATCAATGTGTTTAATTTTTAGGATTATTACTTTCAATTTATAACTGAATGGATTAAATTGATTTTGAGAAATTATTATATCGCGATATTATTAGGAAAACTACAGGAATATTTTGATGTGTATATTATAAGGTTTAAATGGCAATTTTAATCTACAAATAGATTCATTGATATTTTTCATCAATTACGTTATAACATAAATATTCAAACATGTTAACAAAAAAAAAAAAAAAAACACAAAACCAAACTCAATCCATCAGTCACTATATCTCATGAAAAATAAAAAATATATAAAGATGACATTTTGCGTAAACGATTGAGTGTAGAGTTAAAAACGAGTATAAATAGAATATGTTTTAATTAAGAATGTCGTACATACGCACAAATATTAATAAGAAGACTGAATAATTTAATTTTATGTCATCAGATATAGCCCGTAATAAAGTATAAGTAAGTACCTGATAGATAGTTAATGTAAATCATTTTTTTTTCTCATATTTCATTGTAGACATTATTGATCGCACACGTTTCATCGTTTCTTTACGAATTTCAATTAGCGTTTACTTAGACTTTTGCAAAGAAATAATAATAAGAAATGAATCTCATCGGTTGAAAAAAATCTACTGAAATACCGTAAACTACATAGTAGATTTTCAACAAATCGACTTTAACTGTTATTTAATCGTAACTCTAAAAATGCTGGATTAAGTTTCAGGTACTCGACTACTTTTCAAAATAATTTCAACAAAATATAGCTAATTATAGGGAATTCTGGAAATATCTTTTCGTTTTAAAGTAATTGTCTAAATTAATATCAAATACTGAATCGGAAAAAAGTGCCCAACTAAAGACACGACATATGTCTCTCAATAAAACGGCTTATAGAAAACGATGGAGTGTTTTTTTATTTCTTTTCAAGCGTTTAAAGTGATAATGACAGGTCAGTTGACTCTGTTATTAGAAATAATGACAATTTAATTTCGTTATTATTTCTTGACGTTTGCCATTTTATTATTTTAAGAGTTGAAAATTGTACACAAGGTACTCGTATGTGTTCTCCTTAAGCTTATATTATTATATACGGTAGTAAAGTTTTGAGAAAAATAACTTTTCTCGATTTTATTACTTAATATTACCATATTAAACCGCTTATAAATCGAACACATAATTCGCTGTGAATATATTATATATATATATATATATGTATACGATTTGTAACTCTAAAACGTAAATAACTGGCATAAAATGGAGTTACGGTTTTTTCGTTTGGTAAAATAACAAATAATGTTTATCTAGGAAAAACGCAATACGAGTATACTTAAAAAAAATGGGCATAGTATACAATAATTTTTCTAAGCTATAAAATACACTTTAAAACATATTTTCATATTATTTTTGAACATTTATATTAATATCAACGTTAAAGTTTAAACACAATAAATTATAACTACTTTGGTGTATCTCGTAAAGTGGCATTTATATGTGAAAATCTGCTCAATAGATTTCTATTTTTTTTTTCTGTATAAAATATCAAATTTCCACACAAAATCGATCACTTTTCGTTTTAACGAAAACTATTTATATTTTTTTAAAGATTTTCCCCTCCCCCACCACGAATATAGGTGTACAGCAAGTTGACCATATTTCTAAAAATATAAAACAGGTTTTTAATTTTCAAAGTTGTTGGAGAATTTCGAATTAATATAATATTTTATAATAATATATATTTTGTAATTCATATTAAAATTTCATATCATTGCTAATACATACTTCGTATAAAAAAAAAAAAAGTCATAGGTATTAATATACTATTTAAAAATTTTTGTGTTCCAATAAATACATAATTAATAAGTATATATATATATATATAATAATAATAATAATAATATGAACAGAAAAAGTCGAAGGGAAATTTGGGTGAAAAGTTATGGGCGCGTGTGCGCGGTCAAGTTTCGTATTACAAAAACGCCACCGTCACCGCCACCTCGAAGGTTTAACTCACGGATTGTAATAATAATAATAATAATAATAACAATAATACATTATATACGATTTATTATAAGCCGGAGCCGTAAATCACGACGGCACACGCGAGTTTCGGAAATAACGAAAACAACGCGAGCTAAAAGTCGACCGGGTGCGGGTTCGGGTGGATCGTCGCCTTCGCGGATACGATATTTGCAGCGGGGACTAAAATTAATCGCGGTCAAATTAGTAGGTTGTGTAGGATACTGAAGTTGCCCGAGATATTGTTCATATTTTGGAAAAAAAATTTCATTGAATAAAATAAAAAGAAAAACACGAGTATTGTTCACGATTCCGAACGAAAGAAATTCATAATAATACGAAGAACAATAATAGTCGTCATTTTCAACACACGCACCAAAAGTATCTGACCCGAAAAGCGAAAAATATCCGTGGTGCAAAATACGTCCGGCTTTCTTGTCTATACTTTACTTTAAAATAAAGTAAAATACTTTCTTTTTTTTTTTTTTAACTTATAAATAAAGGAAAAAAAAATTACTGAGAAAAAAAATGTTAGAAAAATGTCCAAAATTTTCTTTTCACATTTTCAAAATTTTCTTGCGCCAAAATCTTTCTTATATTATTGTCTATCTATGTTTAAATTTTCATAAGGTTCGGATTGAAAAATGATTGTTTCCGAGTCTTTTTTGTCAAATTTTGGGTAGTATTAAAAAAAAAAAAAATCGAAGAATTGAGAAATTCAAAAAATTACCTCTTTAAAGTACCACCTAGAGGCAAATCCAGTTTCAAAAAGTCTGATCGAAACTTTTGGACAAGAATATCTATACGAAAAAATGTTTATAGAAAAAAAAAAAATAAAAAAAAAATTAACATCATTGTAAAACACCAGCATCTTCACTTCGTTCAGAATCTAAAATTATATAAAACTTACATTTCAATTGGTTATAAATAAAATATTAAATATTTTTTAACGCGTAAATAAATCAGATTCGAAAAAGTATTTTTTTAAACAAAAAAGCTTCTATAAGAAAGTCTAAAAATATGTTCAATTTGTATAATTAATGTAAAAGTATACATTTTTTTTTTCATACCTGTAAATTTGTGTTTTATTGTGTTCATGTTCTGTTTTATGGGATAAGTTTTACAAAAAAATGCATTAATATGCACAACAAATCAATAATGTGCAATTTTTTAAGTAACAAATTACTATTAAAAAAATAAAAACAACAGATATGAATTAAACAGGTTAGGAAACAGATTTCTGTCTAACATAGCTGTAAATAGAAGCCATTGATAAAAAATATAAGTTCTCATCAATAGTATTAAACATAAACCTGATCATATTATAATGGAAAGTTATTTTAGAAAATGCCTCTCTTAAACCTGCAGTCAACACGATGAAAATGTTTGTGATTTATTGGCCTATGAATTATATACAGGCGCACCTGAAAAGGGGGGATGCTGGAGGTATGATTAGCACCCCATAAATTCGAAACAGTTATTTTTGATTTTTACACGGGATTGTTACTATGAACTCGTTATAATGTCTAAACTCATTATATTATTATTATTATTATATTAAATAATATTTTTTTGAAATATTTAGCTTTAGATTACAGTTTAATGGATTAATAAGTAGTAACAATTTAATTCCAAGTGAAAATCCCTTAGCTGTTACCGAAATATTTTAAGGAATCCGAGATGACAATTATTTTAGGTTGCTTCGGGACGGTAATTCTCAGGTCGACGAAACGAACTGTTAATTTACGAACCGTTTATTAATTAAACATTCTATGAAATTTATATCTATTCGCACCCACGCTAATACACCCTTCGTATTTAGAATGTTCATTAGCTCTATACGACTGAACAATGCTTGAACTCCGTCTTTATTGCTTTATAGATAATTTTTTTCCGATGAAAGAGAATTTATCGTAGACGGGAGAACTTCGTTTACCCAATCGGTCCAATCTCAGTTCGTTGAGATTAGGATTCGTTAGGTTAGCTTTTTAAAATCAAAACAATATTTTTGGGAATAATTTACTCGCTGTTTTTTTTTTTTCACAGTCTCGTTGAGCATTTAAATAACCATGGAACGCCAACGCGCGCGCGATTCGTTTTTAATTTATACCGTCGAACCGTATATGACATTATTTTGCATTATTATTATTTTCAATCAAATTTCCAATTTAGATTCCGAGCGAACGCAAGAACGTCAACGTTTTCACAATGAAGTTTTCTTTGGCTTTATTTCCATTCGCGATAATTGATAACAATACTATGCGAACAACCGAATCGGGTCGTCGGCTATAGTGCGCGACAAAAATAATAATATGCTACGCGTGATTTCGAGTCCCGGAACAATATTAATTGGTCGTCTATTATTATTATTATAATAATATTTTTTTTTCTCCAGATTCAATTGCTCGCGGAGGTGGCAGCTCTACGTGTGCACGTGTATCCGACCCAACCACCTACCCCCGCGGAGCCGAAGTAAAATAATATATATATATATATTTATATAAATTGTGTGCTGTGTGACGCCGTAATGGTGCGACGATTGTGAGAAATTTGATAAGTGTATAGCCCAGATATGGCGTGGGAGAAAAAAAATAAATTGCATTTCACTCAAACAGTACCGGCCCGCGGTTTGACGTTTTTTTTTTTTTTCTTTATTGTATATTAAATTGTATAAATTATGAGTCGAGCAGTGGCGCACACCAAGGAGTTCAGTCTAGACACTGACACCCCGAGGAAAATCTACGGTTGTATGAGTGGGTAGTTCAAGACTCGGAACTTGTTTTTATGTCGGTTTTAATTATTTATAATAATATGTTATCTTAAAGCAATTTAAACGAAATTTTTTGTCACGTTCATACTCAGATGTGACCGGTGAAGTGGGTAGTTTCTTGAGAATTCATATTTTCGATACCCCTGTGAAAAGTGAACTGTGTGCCATTGGACGACTCCGATGGCATTGGATTGTGTCTGAGGAAAAAATAGCAAAAGGAAAAAAATGTCCGTGCATCGAAATTGCCAGGATATAATTTGAAGGTATTCTAAAGAATGGCAATTCGTAGTGCGAGTCTTACGGTATAATATTTTTATCTCAAAATGATATTCCAGTAAATAACAGTAAATAAAAACTGCCATAATATTTCATGTAAACAGTGAGTACAATGTAAAATAATTATTACATTTTTAAAAGTACCATTGTTCTATGGATATTTAATCGAAATAAAGATTAACAATGAAAATAAATTTAACTGTAAGACTCGCACTAACGCGTTGACCAAATTGTTTTATACTAATAATTTATTTTGGTCGGTTTTGTACTTAGATATTTTTCCCGTGGCAATTTTTGATTTTTACGTATTTACCGAATACGAAAAAAATAAAAATACATATTAAGGCTGTTGGACCATAAAATTTTGATGTGTGAAGTTCAGACAATTCACTAAGCATATTATCGATACCTCCTAGATTACTTAAATGATAACTTATTATCGATTATAGATTATATTAATCTTAAATTTACGGTGATAAAATTATTATCGCGTAACTCAAAATATTTTTCGATATTTCTACGCATATTAATATTATTATTGTAATATTGGGTTGAAATAATAACAGAAATTAAAAACTGTGTGTCAAATTGCAAAATTATATTTAATCGAATGCTTCGTTCCAGAGTTTGGCCACCCCTGATTGAATAAAAAAGAAAATTTAAATATTTTTCTCGGCTTTTAAACAACCATTATTTAATGTGGTATACATGGGGCATTATCAGCATTCAGATCAAAGCGAGTTCAGAGGGTGCTGCACGTGCATACGGTACTTAAGAACACCTTATCGCATAACTAACAATTATTCGAAAAAACAAAAAAAACATATGAATGAACATTTGAAATTGAATATAATAATAATATTTCATATGAATGAAACAATTGAAAATTAACGAATAATTATTCAAATTATTTCTACATATTATTCTATTATTTGTATAAGAGGTTATCAAACTTTTTATGATATGTCCATTTTGGGAATTTTTTTCAATTTTGGTGTTCCATAACGATAATCAAATGTCCTTTTTTTTTACTGTTTTACTTGTTGAACGACGGAGATAAAAAATAAAAAGATACTGAATAATAAAAATCAATATTTTATTAAATTTTTAAAACTGTAAATGGCTGTAATTATTCATTTATTTATTACAAAATCATATAATAATTATTTCGAACTATATATAGGTATATACGAGTAAATGAAGACTAAAAAAAAAAATACATTTGTTTGTATAAAAAATTGGATATACTTCGAACCATAAGTGTTCTTTAGTCGAAAAATTAATTTTTTTCCGCGAAAATATTATTCATATTATATTTTCTTAGTATCTAAATTTTCACAAAGTTTGAATAAAAAAAAGTAATCAAGGCATTTTTGTCAAATGTTGGCTAGTTTGGCAAATATTAAAAAACTATTGATAATTTTGAGTAATAATCTCCCTAAAGTACCATCTAGAAGTGAATTATGATTCAAAAAGTGGCTGTTCGAATTTTTTGGAAAATTATTTCTATACAAAAAAGTGTTCACAGAAATAAAAAAAAAAATATTTAAAACTGTAAAACAATTAAGTTCTTTATTCCAATCAAAATTTAAAATTCAATGTGACCTATGAAAAATGTTATCTCGTCTCCGCAGTTTGGGAACCTCTGATTTATATTACTCGTAAGTGGCGATTATAATTTACACTTGCGAAAAAGCAATTCAAATTAATTACTGTTAGTCCAAATTATTCCGACAATGCCCATCACTAGCACTTGAAACGTATCACACCCACTCGGTCAATGATTTTATTGGACTGTATAGATAATTTACACGAACATAATCTAATCGTTAAAAATTTTTCGGCAAATTTTAAGTGAGCGTTTTGTTTATACAAACGTAAACGTGACGTCTTGAACGAATTCGTGAAAATGAAAGATTTAATATTTTATCCAGTTGACTGTGTAATAACGGTGACGGTTTTTTTCAAGGGTAAGTATCGTTACGACGGATAATATTCATAAACGTTAGAAACTTCCTATCGCGTGGCCTTAATTCAATGACTTGGGTGTTCGATTCATGTGTTACTTCATCGCTTATTCCTTTACCTAATTATTATGCGATAACGCGTCATCATTCAGTTAATTTGCATATTTCGATTCAATATAACGATAAAATGTTTTTGTTACAAGCGTTTTGTATTTTTCTACATACAGAGATAATCTTCCTAGTCAGCTCGTTGATATTTTCTTATTCTCAATTGCCAATAACTGCCTAAGATAAAATTATTTTGGTACTCGATCAGTCAGCGTTGTATGATAAATAATTTGAAACAAAAATCCAAAAAGGACGTACTTCACACCTCGGGTATTCTTCGCTCCTCGAGTGGGATACTCTTGTGGGTGTACTTCATTTTAAAGAAACAATATATCAATTCTTCGATAAAACGGCTCTGGCAGAAGCTTCAGTTTATTCACGACAATTTTATATGAAAATTATTTTTTACTCGGTCAATATTATATATTTAACTATTAACGAAGATAAGTAAAAATCATTTTTTTAATAAAAAAAATGCTTCAACATCTTCGTGTGCCAAAATATTAGTTTTTCCTAAATTTTGAGAAAATTACTGAGAATTTCGAATCTATCAAAAGGTGAATTGTGATTCAAATAAGTATCTGTTTGGAACTTTTTGATCAGTATTTCTTTACAAAAACACGTACGAATAAAAACAGAAAAAATAAGAAATGATAAAAATAAAACATAAACATCATTGTAAAACATTAGCTTCTTTATACATTATCAAGAGGACAGAACGAAATTGCGTTTGCAAAGTGAAAATCAGATTATTAAAATAATGCGATTCGTGGAGATTCGAATGAGAATACGTAGATTGTAGAAGACGTGATAAAAAATGATAAATTCGTTTAAGAGAAGGTAAGGGGTTAGCACGCACCCTTAAGTATAAATATATGGACCCAGAGTTGAGCTGTATCCACGTAAACCCTCACGCTATAATAAAATAACGTTTAGAGATATTTACTTTCGGGCTGTCAAAATATCAAAAAATACGAGATGTCGGTATTTAAAACATCAAAAAGAACAAAATATCGATAAACTAGAGTAAACATTGAAAAATGAAAATGTATTTTGACAAATTTATCGTGGTAAAAACAATCATCTGTTAAAATAATCAAAATTATACTAAAAATCAGTAGTTAAATTAAAAATAAAATTGTAGGTAAATGTTGATTTTCAATTACTTTGCTGAGACTTCAAAGCCGACTTCAAAATATTAGAAAGTTCGATTAGCGATTTCACTAGTATTTATTGTGTATAAAGTAAAAATACAATATCCAGACTTCCCTTTACAATTGTAAATTAATTCCACGTTTAATAGTTCAAACACAAAAAGCCGGACATACTTCGCACGATGGGTGTACTTCGCACGACGGGTGGTATTCTCTTGACGGGCGTATTAAATTTTAAAGAAACGATAAATCATTTCTTCAGTAAAACGATTCTGAACAAAGG
>JAIPRM010004823.1:0-21973 GCA_025469315.1 Stegophylla sp. TES_Ste_2020 | reverse complement strand
GTTCAGAATCGTTTTACTGAAGAAATGATTTATCGTTTCTTTAAAATTTAATACGCCCGTCAAGAGAATACCACCCGTCGTGCGAAGTACACCCATCGTGCGAAGTATGTCCGGCTTTTTTTGTTTTTTTTCACACGAGAATAAATATTGTTCGGTAATCATCACGACGAACATATCTAAATTAAAAATAAAAATAATCATATACGATTTAAATTCATTTCGGATACTTTATGTTCTTATCAAAAATCGTCATGTTATTATAGTAAAAAGTCCTTAGGTTTTTATTAGGTCACATAAAACTAGTATAAAATCAACACATTTTTATAATAGACATTACACATTAGGCGAAAATTTAAACACCTGAGTATTTATGTAATAATATAATTTACAAATACAACATATTACATATCATATTTAGGGACACAACTCGTGTACCCGAAATCTCGTCGGGACACAAGTCGTTAAGTACGGAATACTATTGTCATTAGGCCAGTTTGTTCACCGGGTGTTTGATGAACTCCGCGAATACAAAAATATCCCTCGCCTCGCTGCGCAACGTGCGCGGACATAAAGTGATAAGTATCAAAAGACTAGAGAAAATATTTTTTTTCAAACATGTTTCGGATAAAATAGAATTTCGGTAATGTCAGTTTTCTTTGATAAAACGTGTGCTATGGATGTTTGAGAAGCTCAAATTTTACATATTATGTTTTTATTTCATTTTTCATTCCACCAAAATAGTTTAAATATTTTTATCATTAACACAAAGTATATATTTTATGTCTTATTTAATTATACGTTTTATTTAAAGGATCATAAATTTTATTTGAGTCATCATTTTAACTAATTGTCAAAACAAAACATTCTTTTTAGATCCACCCCGAAAGAAAATCTAGACACGGCTTCGGCTGTACACACTAAGTTATACTTAGAAATTCAATAATAAGGAACTTTTGCTTTATCGTCACTGCTCAAGTAAAATGCAGACACAACGCAAATAAATATTAGCGTTGATAATTATATGAATTCACAATAAAATGTATACGATAATTAAACATTTCTGCTTCAGAAAATCCGGATGCATTTACCGCAGAGCAATGAGAAATATTCGGTACTTGTTGCGAAAATTTTCGATGAATTAATTTAAACATAATTAAATAATTATTGTTATAACTTATTAAACAATATATCACAAAGAACAGTAGTCATACGTAGTATCTTAATATTTTATTTATAGCTTCCTGTTTTCTCACAAAGTGTTTATTTTGGTTACAAAACGAAATGTCTTGGGAGCAATACCTCCTTTCCAGTGTGTTACACAGTTTAAGTGAGCTTGTACTTTATACCAGGTTGTAGAACTAAAAATGTCCCCAATTTTTTATGGTCAAAACAATTTTTTTTTTTTTTTTTTAATATTATACTAAACTTTCTATTCCCACCACGAAAATACTTTTTATTATTTTATTCTTTGGATAAGAGATAGGTATTTGTTAAATTATTTTATCGAATTCAATTAACTTATACTAGAATACTTTATGTAGGTAATCAAAATGTGAAGTTTTAGAATAATTATTATTTTGGATATCATACGTATCGTAAAATGACTAAAATCAAAATAGTGAAATACTCGTACAAATTATAACATTTCCGGGTATTTTTAAGCATGCGTTCCTTATACTGTTAAAAAAAAAAAAAAAAAAAAAAAAACTACATAAAATTACAGGCTTTAAAAAATTTGCTCAGAAAAAAAAATTTATATAATAGTCAAAAAGGTTAATGAGGATAAGTCCTTCATTGCATATGTCACTAGAAGTAGACAATACTTATCGAAAGCGTGCCGTGACTAATTACAATTAATATTGATGTGCCGCGGGTAAAAAAAAAAGTTTGGGAACCACTGTACTTTCCGGTACACTGTGCACTGGCAGTGTCGAGCAAATTTTTAATGTGTGTGTGTGTGTGTGCGCGCGCGCGTAATGTTCGACGAATAGTGTAATATTATATAATAATCAGGGGTGGGCAGTATTTCAAATACAATTACATCTTGTATTTAATATTAACTGAGTATTCTTCTAAAGTATTTTGTTATCTTGTATTTAAATATTATTTTTATTTAATAATGTATTTAGTGTTTAGTATTTTGGAACGAATAAAATAATTCAAGTAAATACTGAATACATATTTTACACCGGGCAATTAACAATTAATCAGGCTGTTCATAAAGCATACGTGCATGAATATTGAGAAAAAAATTGGTAAAAATTAATTTTGTGTTCGTACCAGTGACTATGTCATTCTTAAAAGAAAATTATATTGCACTCATCTTTATTATTATTAACAGTAATAAATTATTGTAGTAACGAATGTTTTGAATTCATATAGTTTGACGACGCGGTGTGTGTTACAGCAAGGATTTTCGTTTACGGTACTAGTTGTATGCTACCTATAATTTTTTTTTTTTTTCTAACGTATTTTCTATTTACATTTATAGAAATCAAATGTACATTGTATCTTGTACATATTCGATGAAAATCAAAAGTATTTAGTAATTAGTATTTAAATACAATGTTAAAAGTGTTTTGCCCGTCCCTGATAATAATATTATGTCGCGCAGAGCGGCTACTTCGGGCGAATCATAAGCGCGTGTATCTGCCGTAGAAAAAAAAAATATATATATATAAAAGTCGCGAGTAATATTATCAAAACAATAATATTACCTAAGTGTATTCACCCTTGCGTGCGGTTATACGCGCCGGATGTATATCATTAAAGAGTATTATGGAAACGCGCGATAGGTTTGAATATTTATTTTATTTTTTTTTTTTTTTTTTTGGTTTCTCGTCCCGCCGCCACGCGCACCTTTGTCGGCGGCGGTTTCCACTTTGTCGTTTTTTCCAATTTGAATTTTATTCGTGCGATACGGTGGCGGAAAATCACGGAGCGTTAAGTTCTTTTTTGAGTTTTTCCGCGTCATAATGATGATTCCGACGCGTTATTATCTCGGATAATGGGCCGACGACGGGCACAATAATAATACATATTTCAAAATAATAACAACAATGTAATTATTATTATTATTATTATTATTATTATTATTATAGGAAAAGTCGGCACACAAAGCGAATGACGCGCGTGCGTGTTTACATTACACGAACATTTTCTATTATTTCGAAGCAAAAACACGTGCTCGCGTCTGTCTGCAGTTCGTGCGCGATCCGATTTTGTTTTTCCCTCGGATTTTTCGAAAAAGCATTCGCCGCCGCGATGTGCTGATAATGCGTTTGCTGCATATACAGCAGACCGTAGGCGGAAACGACGGAGAGCGGGGGATCTAGGGGCTCGCAACCCCTAAATCCTGTCAAAGCCTCACACGGGTTTTTTTTTTATAAACCGCATCAAATCAATATTGTAAGACAGGGCTAGATCAAACTAATACAGAGGTTCTCAAACTTTTCAGGCCAGGCCCCCCCCTGATTCGATCAACCCTAGACGCGGGCCCCCCACATAAAAATAATTTCAGTAGCCGTGTTTAGAGTACTAAAAAGTCAAAAACAAACAACAAATGTATGCTAATATATTTTATAGGTACTCAAATTACCAATGTATTTTAGAATAAAATGTATATATTACAAAAGGTTTGAATCAATCGGCGGTCACTTTTAATGTGATAGGTGGGGGCTTGTTTTCTTTCATCACAAAATGTGGTGAAACGAGGAGAGACTTCCCACCAATACAATGTTGATTTTTAAAATTTTCCTGCGCCCCCCTTATAAAGCTTTCGCGACCCCCCGAAGGGTCGCGACCCACATTTTGAGAACCTCTGAATTAATAAATATTTTAGTTCTATGTGTAAGTAAGTCCTTAAAAAACTTGGTGCGTTTTCGGGTACCGTTACAGTCATCAGACGTGATTTAGGATGATTTCGCGTAAAGCCGTACCTGAATCCTGATTTCAGGAGGGGAGGGTCTAAAAATAAAAAAATGTTTTAAAAAGTAAAAAATGTGATAATTTAATAATATTTTTTTATTGCTCGTCATCAAGCTGTGTTTCACGAGCATTATTAAATCAATTAAACTTCAATTTTAATACTATAATAATTACGATAATTTGACCCTATTTTTTCCTACTATCATAATAAAACGGTCTCTTAAAATATTTTTGACATTATAGGGGGTCGCCGCCTCAAAAATATCGAGAACCACTGCTCTAGAGTTCAAAATATCCAAACGACAGTGCGGACGGTACGAAATTTTTGGAGATATTTTGGTTTAAACGATCTCTGCGTTCGGTTGATTATTATTGGAGAGAAAACATAAGCTCGTGAGAGAGAGAGAGAGAGAGTGAGAGAGAGAGGTAGTGGGAAAATTCCTTATATTCTTTTGTTCGCGCGACAATAATTGGACTACAACCTCACATAAGCTCGGTCGTATTACGTGTATGATAATAATAATAATAAACGCTGTAGTGTCTTCGTCGTTTTCTTTTATATTTTCGCGTTCGTTCCAACTCTATTCGGGGTCCGTCACCCCCGCCCCCCCCCACCGTGCCCGGTTAAAACCCTCCACGTGCCATCTCACAAATACGCCCGAAGAGATTTCCGCGCACAATTCCATCCTACTTTACCGTCTCTCTTATATACATCTCAAAGCTTTTCTCCGTTCCGTTTATCTTTTATACAGTCACCGCAATCATGAGATTTTCTAATGGCGTTCCGAGCCATTTCTCTCTTCCGAGAAAAATAAACTATTACTTTTGCCGAAAATAAACGCGCACACGTCTCTCTAATCTCACCTATCTCGTTTTCCATATACTCTCTCCGTAATACAGGTGTCACTCCTAAACTGTCACCCTAATTTAGTGATGGAGAAACACTAAATTCAGTTATATATTGTCTTTTTGAAAAAATAATAATTATCATCCATGTAAATTATCACATCTATACGTGTTAAAAAAAAAAAAAAAACCCCGGATTTACTTAGCACTATGGGTGTACGTACTTCGATCCTTGGATGGGGTACTTTTGGTCGGTGTATTGAACGTTAAAGAAACGATAAATTTATTTTTCACTCGTCCGGTTTTATTATTCCACTATTAACCGAGAAAAGAAAAAAATTGACGAGAAAAATGTTTTATTACTCATATTATTTTGTCTGTATGGTATCTGTCTTAAAAATTTCATAACATTTGGATAAAAATAAAAAAAAAGTTTTAAAACCGTTTTTGTTGAATTTCATGTAGTTATCCCCGAATTTCGGGAAAATATTGAGCATTTCGAAAAATAACCTTTCAAAAGTACCATATCTAGAGGTAAACTCTGATTCTTAAAGATATACACATAATGTGTTTACACAGAAAGAAAAATAAAAATAAACATCAATGAAAAACACTAGCTTTTTCGGTCTATCCGGAATTCAAAATTATAAATTTACATAGTTAAAGATTTTATATTTTCTTCATCGAGATATTGATGATAAAATGTAAACAATTATTTTTGGTGACACACGTAACAATATGAAGTCGCGACACACCGGTTGTGAACCACTAGTCATTTATGAGATCAGAACGAATTAAGATGTCTAGTTGTAAAAACCAAGTTAGAAAAAAAATGTTCAGAAAGACTTTTTTTTTGTTTTGTATTTTCTGAACTACCACAAAATATTATTTTGTGATACATAAAAATATTATACATCTAACACGGCTGAGTTTAATTTAAACTAAGCGGGAGAAATGGCAAGGGATGATTTCGGAATCATAACCGATTTGACGATTAGTACTTCAAAATTGATTAGTACATTCAACAATTGTTTTTTTTTTTTTTTTTGACAAATTTTTATCGTCTTCATAAATCTATTGTGTGTACTACAAATCTTTGATGATGAGTTATATTTGAAAATATTTTGTAATTAGTTTTGACAATATAAAAGTTCATTTCAACCTAATTGTCGTGCATTGCTGTCTGTGAACAGTTTTGAAAATATACGCCTCAATTACGTACTCCACAACACTTTATCCCTTCTACCCTTATTCTGTTTTGAAAAAATCAATGACGACGTGTTTGAAACAGGAAAATAGCTCAACCATTCTGTCTACGCGGTTTCGTCTCAATCGGATATGCTCAAACAATTTGGTTATCTTTGGACACACAGTCAGAAAGCTAAAATTGTTTTTTTTTCGATTGACTCATCACATAACAAATATTCTTTTCGATCAGCCCGGAGTGAAAAAAAAAAAAAAGCAATAAATTAAATATTACACAATCAAGTTTACGGCTACAATCATATAAATAAACATATTAAATAGTTTAAATTTATATTTAATTTAAAATGCGAACTTTAAACTTGAAGATTAAAAGATTTTTTTTTTTTTTTTGAGTTCTTCGGGGAAATAATGTAAATATACTGGAAAGGGGTGTGTGTGTGGGGCCAAGCTCCTCCGCGGAACCGTGTGACAATTCAAAAACAATATCCCGCCCCCCCACCCCCCCCTTTCAAAAAAACAGAGCACGCCACCGGATAATGAAATGCGTTTCAAATTGAAAATCGAATTCGACGTGGCTGGAAAAACATCCATTTCTTCCTACACCTGTCCAATGTAATAATACATTATTATTCACCACCCAACGTTTATATTATATAAACATACGGTCGGGTCGCCGCCAGTGACGCGAGCGCCACCCAATTTAAATATTTCATGTAGGATACACTACTATATATATATATGTATATCATATTCTCGCCGCCGTGCCCGTCCCTTTGAATTATTCATCGCGCGGCGAGTAAACGTGAAATCCGCTCTGACGCGTAATAAAACGCGAAACCGTTTCCGCGGGCGAAGCAGATTGATTACGACGACGCGTCCAATATCGCGTTGATATACACATTTGCATTAAAAATTGTATAATATAATAACACGAATATATTTTAACGGCGCGCGTACCGCCACCGGCTGGTCGGCGAAATAAAAATAATTATTGTTACGCAAACGGAGTAGCGCAAACGGTTTGAAATATTTACGAGGACGAGATCGTATATAGAAATATATTTTTATATATATTTTCGTATATAGAAATACAATATTTCGATCAATAACTTTTTGAAACCGGATTCTTCGCATCTAGATTGTACTTTAGAGAGCGCATTTTTTGAATTTTTCAATTCTTCACTTTTTTTTTTTTTTTGGAAAAAACTACCAAAAATTTGGCAAAAACCACTCGGAAACCATCATTTTTCGATCCGAACTATGTGAAAATTTTGAACATAGATAGAAACGCATATAAAAAAAGGTTTTGGCGCAAGAAAATTTTGAAAACGTGAAAATACAATTTCCGGACATTTTACTAACATTTTTTTTCTCATTTATTTTTATATTATTAACTTCCCCCTCGTTCGGAATTGTTTTATTGAAGAAATGATTTATCGTTTCTTTAAAATTCAATGCACCCGTCAAGAAAATCCCACCCGTCGTGCGAAGTATGTCCGGCTTTTTTTTTTCGTGCATTTAAAAATTCGAACACACTTCGCCGTACCGTGGGTATTCTTCGCTGTTCGGGGTTGGACTTAAGTGAATGTCATACATTTAAAAAAAAACGATTTTTTTTCATTTTTTCAATGAAACAATTCCGAGCAAAACTTCGGTTAGTAAAAGACAATAATTATTTTATTATTATTACAAAAAAAATCATTTTACTCAGACAGTTTTGTAGCCCACTATTATTACTGAGAAGTTTTAATGAGAAAAAAAAAATTATTTTATGAAATAAAATTACAAAATAGAATAAAAATACACATATTCCTATCCCACAATTAACTGAGAACAGGAAAAACACATTTTTTGGTGAGAAAAAAGTGTAAAGTGCAATAAAAATTTTCTTTCACCAAACATTTTTCATAATATATTTAACCATATTTACATTTTTAATAAAGTTTGAATTAAAAAAAAAAAAAAAAAAGTTTTTAAGGCATTTTCGTCAAATTTGTTGGTAGTTGTTCCCAAATTTTCAAAATCGTTTTATTGAAGAAATGATTTATTGTTTCTTTAAAATGCAATACACCTGTCAAGAGAATCCCACCCGACGTGCGAAGAACACCCCGGCGTGAGAACTATGTCCAGCTTTTTTTTTTTTAGTTTGGCACAAACGGGCTGTTTTACGTTATATCGGTTATAAAAATAACACTTAAAATTATAAAAATTATAATGCTTTAAAAATGATATTCTTAATAGCCTAAATCTCAATTGTTTATACACCCGAGGGAAAGAAAAAAATAAGGACATTTCCTTCGTTTCAAAAATCATAAACGGCACAATTACTTTTTCTCAGTAATATTACTAGAACGTATTCCGTTTCATGCACCCCACAATATAACTCCAGAACACGCCCTTCTTTTTATGTTATATTGAAACCCGCAGAACAATTTATGGTCAAAATAATCCAACAGAGAGAATCTCGAAGTTAGGAATTCTTCCATAACTAAATAATTAAGCATAATATTGTATAAATTGTATTGGTAAACAATTGTATTATTATTATTTATTTTTTTTTTTTTTTGACATTTTTTATTTATTGCTAGTAGTAGAAATGTGCACAAATTATAAAATGGATAAATACATGAAATTACTAGCTTTGCTCTACACTGAGGAAAGACCTCTTATTGTAGAGCAAGAATACTTATCAAAATGTAATTTTAAGTACAAGTAAAAAAAAGAAAAAATATATATATATATATATAATAAACAAACAAACAAACAAACAAAAAAAAAAACAGAAACTTCAAAACAAAGAATACAATTCAAAAGAAAAAAATACACAATTCAGTACTTATATGAAAGGAATACAATAGTATTAGTAATAGAGTAAAATAATAACAAACATAATAATATAAAACAACGTTTAGTAATTGACTACAAAGAATTTTTAAGTGATAAGCTAATTAGTAAATGATTTTCAGTACGGCTTCTCATAAAATAATAGTTTTGAATTATAAAATATTTTACAGATTTCCGTAAAACCAATTTTTTTAGTTTGTATCTGAAATGCGAATAATTTGGACATTTTTTCTTATTTCATTTGGGATGTTCTCTAATGTCCTCAGACCAACTTGAATGTATGTATGAGCAGCAGCTTCCTTGGCGTTGGTAAATGGAATTTTATAATGTTTTATTCTAAGATTATAAGGAGTGTTTTTGATTTCAAATGAGTTTGCTTTTGTAAACAAAACATACTGCTTGTTTTTTGTAAAGTTTTTCAATTTCTAGAACTCGTAATAGTCCGAATAACTCCTTTGAAGGAAATGTTTTTGGTTTACCTAAGATTATTTTTATAATATTCTTTTGTTGTGCTACCGATAAATTATGTTTTAATGTAGTGCTGCAACCTCCCCAAGCGATCATTCCATATTTGTATTAAAAAAATTGGTTCGTTGCAAAGTACGTTGTTCTAATGTAGTTTCGGTTTAGTATTTTTTTTTTTTTTTTTTAGCTGTCAGGAAAAAAGTATTTAACGTGTAAAAATTATTGTTTGGGTTTAATAATTAGTCAATAAACATTGTTAATTAGTATCTGTTGCGCGTAACCGTAAACTTTTATGTCGTGTTATATTACTTATCTGTAAATTCACCCGTGTGTCGTCATATTATGCAATATTATTCTGTCACACCGTACCATGTGCAATATATGTCGTGCTATAATATGTCGTGGTCTCGTGTAACACACGCCTGATCGTACGCACGCACACACTGGCGTTTTTTTGTTTTTAACTCGACCCCGAATTTCGCGAACCGTAACACGCCGATTAATCCACACCGTGATTTCACAGAATGCGATCGAGTACAAGCGCATTGATATATAAATATATAATACACGTGTGTATAATATTATGTTGCGCGCACAGATGTGGTGAAAATGACCGGAACTAATATTTTCGGGGGAAAATGTCCTCCCCCGCAGCCGAACCGCCGCCGCGCGGAAGCACAAAGGCCTTTGAAATCAAACGAGTCTTTCTCGAGGCAGGTCGTCGCGCGCGCGGTCTGTGCAACTGTATCAGTCTGTTATTGTGTGTATATAATATATATATGTGTATATACAAATCGCGCAACATGAAAACGATTTATTGAACACACACACACACACACACATTGTATTCACGGTGTGTGTACGTGACGTTTGCACGCGATTTCGGTACACCACGACTACTACTCCGTGCCGTTTACTCCGTGCCGTTCTCCGTACGATTTAAATACGTAATTTCAAACAACCCGCGGTATCACCCGCCACGTCGTCCAGCGATTAGCCACTGTGATTCGCTGTTTTGTCAAAACCACTGTCGTCATGCCACATCCGTGTACTGTCTTATATGATATTATCTCGGAGTAACTGCTACTTGTCGATTCGACGTGGTGCATAATGTTATTGTGGTCTTACCACCCCATTGGCTCATCACGACCGATATTTAAATATTCTAATATAACCCGCAAAAATCGGAAAAGTTGTAACGTGTAAGTGGAATTCAATTGAAACGCGGGAAATCGTCGTCATTTTTTTTATAAAAAAAGATTTTTATAAAAATTATGTGCTTTTTACATAAAAACCAATGATTGCCTATATTTTTTTTTTCCTGGCAGAGTTTAGAGTCAACCTTTTTAAGATACTCGACCTTTTTTTTCATTTGGGTCACAATTTGAAACAAAGATGTAAGGTGAAAGGAGGGGGTGAATACTAAAAATTAGGAATACATTAGTTATAATGAACAATAGTAATTATATTTTACAGTTATTATAGTAAAAAATTTTAATCAGTGGGATTTTTGTTGTTGAGACATTTTTTCACTATTTTAGTGGTGAACTCAGGTTTTTAGTTACTGCATGATCAATACGTCATCAACGTCAGAATTTTAGTAATCAAATTTCTATACTCATTTTTTTGCATATTTCACCTTTTTGAAGCAAAACATTCGCAAATATATGTTTTCAGTTTGGTTATTGAAAATACCACTTTGGATTAAATTGTTCTTCTTTTGTATTGGCATGGCAGCGCATAGCTAGTAAATCTCAAATATAATCGGAATGTTTTTCTTATAATATTTATGAATTTTTTTTTTTATTTTTATGCCGAATAATATTGGAGAAATGTTTAGGGGCCACACAGAAAGGCTTGGGCGGGCCGCACGTTGAGTATGGCAGAGTTTAGACTATTAAAAGGTATTTGTGTGTCGGAATTTACGAGCTCTCCAGAAAAAAAAAAAAAATATCCTTAAAATGTACGACACAAACAACATAAAGATTTCGAACGGTGTATCGTTCTTACGAATAACGCGTTGTGGACACATTGTGCAGGTTTACTTACACGCTACGTTAGAAGACGAGGGACGAAAGGGACGACGACGGAGGAGCAGCGGAAACGTTGATATTATTTTTCGGTTCACGGTCGAAGGGATTTTTCGCCGTACAAACGTCACGCATCAAAGTCAAAACGCGAACGCGAATGTTTAACTCGGCGAGCCCCCCGCACGGTGGCCGCAGCGTCGTCGTCGTCGACGGCAGCAACAACGACCGCGATATCGTACGAAAATCGCATCTTTACACACAATAAAGTGGGCGCGAATAATGTGTGTCCGGCCGACCTTTTATTCCATTCGCTTATACCTATATAATATGTACATAATAATAATAATAATAACAATAATAATATTCCTTTTATTCGCGTATTGGCTCCAAGTAAACGCTTTTGTGCGCATAATAAAATACAATATATATATATATATGTATAATATGCAACAATATGATATTTTCACGAAATATAATATTGTCCGTGTGTGTAGCCCCCGCAGCAGCGCACGTCTCGATCGCGAATACCGATACTGTATTATTATGTACATACAGGGTGGTTGACGGGTATAAGGTTAAAATGTAGACGAGTTTTATGAATTAATTTAATTAACAAAATGTTCTCCGAAGACAACTCAATATACGTTTTTTGGCACGTGCGTCAAATGATGGCCAGCTAGGTCACCCGAATTAACGGATCGTGTCTGTCTATCTTCCTTCAGGCTTACCAACCGTTCGGTTTTCACCCGGACAGTCCGGTTTTTGAATATCGCATTGAAAAAAAATATTATTTTCTTTAAATTGAGTCACTCGTAGAAACGAAGGACCTATTGAAATTTAATTTTTTTATCATGAACTATTTAGAATCGTTTTACAGACACGCGTAGGACGCAGATATATTATATATCTGTGACGTTAAATTAATTGAATAACGTTTGTATAGGCATACCAACCATACTTTAAAGAGTTGGAAACCCTAATTAAATTTTCTAATTTCATTTATTGGCTTTATCTCACTATTTCAATTTTTGAACCCACCAAGAGTATCTGACCCGAAGAGCGAATAATATCCATGGTGCGAAGTATGTCCGCATTTTTTGTCTATATTTTACTTTACTTTTATTTTTTTAATCCAATAAATAAAGAAAAGGAAAATAAAAAATTTAATAAGAAAAAAATTGTTAGAAAAATGCCCAATTTTTTTTTTATATTTTCAAAATTTGCTCGCGCTTAAATATTTCTCATATTTTATTATTGTTTTTCTATGTTTGAATTTTCATAAAGTTTAGAGATCAAAAAATGATGGTTTCCGAGTCTTTTTTGTCAAATTTTTGGGTAGTTTGTCACTTTGTTCAGAATCTAAAAGTCCTATGTTTTAATTTTTTTTTTTTTTTATAATGTACATATTATAATAATAACACATTATAAAATTGTTTGTAATATTAATAAAATTAATTATATTTGTATTTTATTAACTTATTATACTACTTTATATTAATATGTAATTGACGAGTTAATGTTTGTATCAAGATTATAGTGTCCGGTTTTGAAACTTTCATCAGTTGATAACACTGACCTTAAGTCATGTGTTTACAGATAAAAAAAAACGTCATACTTTGGATGAACTTAAGGAGGCAATAAGAACGGAAATTGCATTTAAATTGATAAAAATTTGCTTTCGGAGCGTTAGTTCAAATGTTTTTTTCGAACCCAAGTGCTACGATCAATATGTACGTGAATGCTCGATAAGATTTAAAAATAAAAAAAAAAAAATGCAATGGCACTTATTTATTTAACAATAAAATATGTAACGTCTTCATAGTCTTCGTATTAAATCTATTCTCTCTCATGAAATTATGCTTTTCGTAAATGTTATTTTACACATTATATATACGTATATATCTAATAAATTTTGAAAATTACACTGAGCAATGTCCGTATTTTTTTTATTTTATTTATTTATTTTTTTTTTTTTTGCACCCTATTCCCGTGATCCACCCTGTAGGCATGACGACTACTATACGGTCGCGGCGCCGCCGCGTGTCAATCCGGGGGTCCGGTCACTACTGTCAGTCACCGTGCGCGCACAGTGTACGATATTCTTATTATTTGCTCCTAAGTATATAGTAAGTACCCGACCTAACGTTCGACCCACACGACCGTAGTAAAATACACGTCATCCTGTGCGTGTGTGTGTACACGAAGACGACCGACGACTCGTCGTGCATTATATATATATATGTTTTTGGTTGCACGCGTGTGGTCCGCGCGTATTATTTACGAACGGCGGAGGCGGTTGAGTCCGAACCAGAAGCGAAGGACATAATAATACGAATAATAATAATAATAATAATAATTTGATAATTTGGCCGGATTTGTCTCTAGATTGTACTTTAGAGATGTAATTTTTTGAATTTCTCATTTCTTCGATTTTTTTTGGAAAAAACTACCCAAAATTTGACAAAAACGACCCGGAAACAATCATTTTTCGATCCGAACTATATGAAAATTTAAACATAGACAGAAAATCGTATAAGAATGATTTTGGCGTGAGAAAATTTTGAAAACGCGAAAAAAAAAAAATTTTGGACATTTTTTTTCTCGTTTATTTTTTTATATTATTAACTTCCTTTCGTTCAGAATCGTTTTATTGACGAAATGATTTATCGTTTCTTTAAAATCCAATACGCGCACCCGTCGAAGAATCCCGCCCGTCGTGCGAAGCGTGTCCCGCTTTTTTTGTATCGTATTATTATTACAATACGTTTTCGTGTAAGACTTTATAACTCGGCGTTATAAAAAACCGTTCGCGCTATTATGTTCTGTACGGAAAAAAAACTGCAACGTGATGTGATAATATCGGTAAGTGTAATTATTTCAAACGAAAACCGCGGTCGTATACTCGTATTGTAAATATTTTTGAAGAATATCGTTATGTAGGTAGGTAGGTGGTAATAAACCTATTATTATTACCGCGGTGCACACGGGAGGCGTTGAAAGCGAAAAAAAACCCGTCCCGTCCGGACACACTACAGGAATCACGGCGTGCCTGTCCAATAATAACGTGTACGTCGACGTTCGGGAAAATATTGCGATCGCATGCGGCCTTGATGTGGGAATCAAAAAATAATTATTGCGGTTTGAAACCACTTGTAGCGGTCGAATTTCTATTTGACGAAAAAATAAAAAAAAAAAATAAATAAAATGTAAAAGTCGAAACGGGCGCGCGGAATACTTGGACTCTTACTAAAGCACACCCACCACGCGTACTCCCCCCTCCAGCCCCATTCGAAACGTAAATCGCGACGACGACGACGACGACGGGAGAAACATATAAATAATATGTATGTTTTTTTGCAACAATCAGTTTTGTACCAAGGTAAACAAAAAAATTATGAAGATAAGATAACAAACAGTTCGTTGAAAATATGTCTAGATCAGTGTTTCTCAAAGCGACCCGCTGGTAGATCTCGAATCAACTTTTTTTTTTTTTTTGGGGGGGGGGTCGCGAGAAATTCGTTTAATTATATAATTTCTCAAAAAATTATGTTCTTTAACCAAACTCCACTGTAAAAATGATGAAGTGGCACATTTGTAAAATTTTATTCATTATAAACCAATTAATTTGTGAATTAATAAAGTATTAATTTAATTTTGATTTTTAAGAACTACCTTTTTGTTCTAAAAATGTAAAACTATGGGTGTCGCGATAGGTTTTTGAAGAAAAATTTGGGTCGTGGTCCTAAAAAGATTGAGAATCACTGGTCTAGATGGAGATACTGCCAGTATGCCCCCAGTGATAAGAAATTATAACCTAAAATATTATTCTGTAACAAAAAAAAAAAAATAAATAAATAAGTACCGACCATTGAAAATAAAAAATTGAATGAAAAGACATTAAGTGTCAATGAATTGACCTCCCTGTTTAATGAAAATAAATTATGACGTATTACGTTATGTATTTCGACTAACTAAAATGTCAAAACTAACTACTATAACTTGTTTGTTTATAATTTGTTCACGTGTGTTTTGCACTTTGCACGACATTAATAGGCAGTAGTTAAGTTATGAATACACAAATGAATACATTATTTAATTCTAAATTTTTAAGATTTTTTAATTCTTCTAAGTTGGCATTTATGAATGTCATAAAATTCGTACTTTTGGAATAATTGTTAGGTTATAATTTCTTATCACTGGGGGGGGGGTGGGAACTGGTACACGGCCGTCTACATGAGATAGTAGATAAAAATTTGAATACTAATCTAGATAACAGATAAAAGATAAATCCATTTATCTTGGTAAAAAAATCGGATAAATTTAAAAAGTTTACACGATTAAAATCATGGATATTTGTAAAATGGTAATTTTAATATAAAATTCTCGATTGAGATTTATTTGCTTTCAAATACTCTTTTTTTTATTTTATTTTAATGTTTATATATTTTTATTGCAATTCGAAATTATTTATGCAGTATTCATTAGGTGTATAGATTGATATCCATTAAAACAGCCGTTGTAAATTTATATTTTATTTTCAAAATTGATCACTTTAGAGTAAGACGCAATTTGAATTTATGCAAATAATGCGCGTTATTTGTTTTTAACGAAATTTGGATCTAAACCACTAATTAGTTTCAATTCCAATTAAAATGAAGTTAATTTAGTACTAAAATATCACATACTAAAAATTATGTTTAATTACTTTAAAATGATATTGAGTTATTAATGGTTCTGGTTAAAATTTCGTAACAAACACAAAGAATTCATTAAATAAATTCAAATTTTGACTTACTCTAACTTGGTCGATTTTGAAAATAGAAAAAAAAACAATTATTTCGAAAATTGTTTGGAAAAAAAAAAAAAAAAAGCTAATCTATTCCAATACGAAAAAAAAATTGGATCGCCATTTGAAAACGATCAAGTTGTATTGAACCGAAAGGTTTCAGTACCCCTTAGGCCTAATGAAAATCGATTTCAATACAACGACATCTAGCTGAGACATTTAGTGGCATTTGAGATGTATTTAATGGTATGGTGCGTTTGTATACTTATGTGTAGGGCTGTGAATTTGTAGAAAAGTGCATTTTTTTTTTTTTTTTTTGGTGATTGTGTTAACATAGCTTTGTAAGTACAAAATTTGAATTATGTAATAACGTATGAAACTTTTTTTGTGCATTTTTCGACGTTTTTAATTTTTAGGTCCTTTTTTGCATTTTTAAGCCATATTTTCCTTTTTTAGTTCATTTCCCGGTATTTTTAATTGAATTCCGTCAAATAACATCTTTCGAAAACCTTTTTTTGTTTTACACAGGCAGTTAAATTTAAAAAAATTTTAAAAATAAAAAAAAAAATTTTAAAATAATACAAAATTCAAATTCAACCAACAGTTTTTTTTTTTTTTTATTATTAAATAAACATATTTTTAAGCATGTAAAATTTAATCTACTAATGTAGTAACGTATAATATAATATCCTATAAAATATCAATATAGATATAAAAGTAAATTAAAACTGTTTTAAGTGCATTTCATACTATAATTTTAGATTCTGGATGAAGTCAGTTTTCTGTGTACAACTTCTCGTATAGAACTACTTATCCAAAAGTTTCGATCAATAACTTTTTGAAACCGGATTTGCCTCTAGATTGTACTTTAGAGAGGTCATTTTTTGAATTTCTCAATTCTTTAATTTCTTTTTTTGGAAAAAACTACCCAAAATTTGACAAAAACGACTCGGAAACCATCATTTTTTGATCCGAATTTTATGAAAATTTAAACATAGATAGACAATCATATAAAAAAGATTTTGGCGCAAGAAAATTTTGAAAATGTGAAAAAAAATTTTGGACATTTTTTGAAAATTTTTTTTTGTTTTTTATAAACTTCCGTCGTTCAGAATCGTTTTACCGAAGAAACGATTTATCGTTTCTTTAAAATTTAATACGCCCGTCAAGAGAATACCACCCGTCGTGCGAAGTATGTCCGGCTTTTTTGCATTTTAAACGCATAATATTTCATTGCTTTTTTTTGACATTTTTAATGCATTTTCTTTTTCGTGGGCCTTTAGTGCGTGAAATTCACAACCTTGCTTATGTGTGCGTGCGTGCGCGCGCGTGTGTGTGTGTGTGTGTGTACCGTAGTAGTTTAGTTCCTACTACGACCGACTTCGGGTCGAACAGATAGACAGAGTGTGGGGTGACGTGTGCACGTCAAATCGAAAAATTCTTTTTTCTCGTGTTATGTTTTTGTTCTTTTTTCCCGTCGAAAAGTCTTGTTTCACGTCAAGCCCCCCCTCCCCCACGGTCAAAGGTCGTCGTGGTTTGTTCTCATCGTCGTCGTGTCACACACACACACGGATTTTGTGTGCGTCCATTTCATTTTTATAATAATATAATAATATAAGAACATACGCGTTCCCGTGTACACCCGTCACGCAAACAATATATTCTTTAATAATATATTATATACGCCGCGTAGAAACGACATCGGACGACTCGGCGGGTGCGCACAGTCAGCGTTCTCGTACTACTACTACTCGTTTTCGCAACAAAAACGACGCGTATCGTGTTGTAGTTTTTCAATACGCGACATTTTATTGTTAGGTATTATTATTATTATCATCTCCTCACCGTCCGTGTGACGCGTAACGCTGGGTATATTGATTCAAGTCAGTGGTTCTCAATCGGTGTGTCGCGCGGGCCACATGTGGCCCACCAACACGTTTTGTCCGGCCCCAAAACGTTTTTCCAATATTAACGAATAAATAGAATGAAATTTTATAAGAAAAATATTTTGATTGTGTTTGAGATACGACTAGCTATGACGTGCTGCACGCTAATATACGAGAAGAACAATGTTTAATCTCAAGTGGTATTTTCAATAACCAATCTGAAAACATATTACATTTGCGGATATTTTACTCATATTCAAAAGTAAAACGTGCAAAAAATATATATTACAGAAATCGTGTTACTAAAATTCTCATTTTGGTGACATATTGATTATACAGTAACTAAAAACTTGATTTCACTAAAATAGTAAAAATATGTTTGAAAAACAAAAGCACCATTTAATGAAACATTTTACTGTAATAATTGTAAAATATAATTGATATTATTTATTATAAGTAATGTATTTCTAATTTTAAGTATTCCTTAATTCACCCCCTCCCTTGACCTTACACCTTTGTTTCAACTTGATGCTCGCTCAAGGAACAAATTTTTGAATGCGGCCCAAGTAAAGAAAAGGTTGAGTATGGCTGCCCAAGTGTGTCGCGTATTACTGTTAAGTGTGTCACACAAAAAAATAAAAAATAAATAAATATTTTATTTGTATTTTAAAGTTTAAAACTTAACTAAAAACCTTATACTGTAAATATAAGTTCACACTACACCGTGTCATAGATAATATCTTACAGATTTTTTTTTGAAGATATAAAATTTTTTTTAAATTTTTCTTGCTGTAAACACATTTCGTATATAGAATTAATACTTATCCAAAATTATGATCCAAGTTTTTTAGAATCAAAATGTACTTGTAAATATTGTACTTGTACAGGTTATTTTTCGAAATTCTCAATATTTTTCAAAAATTGGGACAAATTACATTAATGTTAACAAAAATGCCTTTAAAACTCTTTTTTTCGTTCAAATTTTATGACGATTTTAAGGTAAATACTAGATAGACGACAAATATGAGTATTGAAACTTTTTTTCCTATCCTCAGTTAATAGTGGAACAATAAAACTGGAAGAGAGTGACTTTTAAGTAAAATTTTTTTTTCGAATAAACTGAAGCTTCTCACAGAATCATTTTATTGAAGAAATAATTTATCGTTTCTAAACATTTCAACACACACCCACCAAGTGTGTTCCGTCCAAAGAAGGATTTTTTCAATAAAATATTAACACGTATTAGATTATGTGTAATAATTTACATAGGTAATATATAATTGTTATTTTTTCAAAAATACATTGACTGAATTAAGTGTGTCGCCATTTTTATGGATCTCAATAATTAGGGTGTCGCCGTACGTAAAAGGTTGAGAACCACTGATTTAAGGGGAAAAACAGACAGAGTTGTCGCCCGTTGTCAATCGGATTTGAATATAATAATATTATTGTTGTCCACTGTGTGCACGAGATCCCTCGAAGACATTTATACGATACATTTTACGGCCGATATAATATCTTTATATTATTATTATTATTATTATTATTATTATTATTATACTTACTGTGATGGTATCCGATGCGGTCGGGTGCGGTCATCGAATTTTTGTATTTTAGATTCTGAACGAAGTGAAAAAGCTAGTGTTTTTACAACGATGTTTATTTTTAAATTTTTTTCTGTGTACAACTTTTCGCATGGAAATAGGTACTTGTCCAAATGTTTCGATCAGTAACTTTAGTTAAATCGGATTTGCCTCTAGATTGTACTTTAACGAGGTCATTTTTTGAATTTCTCAATTCTTCAATTTTTTTGGAAAAAATTACCAAAAATTTGACAAAAACGACTCGGAAACCATCATTTTTTGATCCGAACTATATGAAAATTTAAACACAGATAGAAAATCATTGTGTGTTGGTTTTCGGTACCTATTTCTAATAATTTCTGCTTCATCACTTAGTTACCTGAAAAATAAGTTATAGCACTTTAAGCATATGTAATATAAATTTAATCGTACAGAATTAAAAAAAATATTATCTCGGTTTTTTGACAATAGTGTTTGAATTTTAGCAAAATTTGTTCTCAAATCATATACTTAAGAACACCCGTCACAATCCAAATTTGGTTCTTGGTCTTACAATATTAGGTTCTCGGTTAAAAGTTCCTGGGATGCCTGCAGGCACGTAGCTAAGGGGTGGCCGGGCCACCCTTAGCAGTTTACCACCCTAACTATTTGATTAATATACTTAGGTTAAATTTAAAAAAAAAAACGTTAAACGTTCATTAAATCTCAAGTCGAACAAAAATCATTGTGAGGAAGGAATTTCAAATAATTCTGATTTTATATATTTTTTTAATTCAGCATAATATTATTATAACATAACAATTATTACAACTATATTAAGTACATTGTTACAGTGATATTTTGATACTTACTTATTTCTGCTCATCATGTATCCTATTCCAGTGATGAATGGAAATTACTGGTGATAGGAGTGGGAATTAAAATATTAAAATAAAAAAATGTAGTACAGAAGCCATTGGTTAAATTGGAGTGAGTATAGAAATATTGCTATAAAGTTATGAACGTATAAACTATAAAATGTTTGGAATAAAACTTACTTGTTATTTTCAAATTTTAAATAATACGATAATAATGCGGTTGTCTTGTTTTTTTTTTTTTTTTTTTTTTTCATCGCGGGATACAGTAAGTTAATTTGCGTTAACATTTGCCCTCCCTAGTTTGATTTTGACCAAAGTTTGGCCACCCTAGCTGTAAATTCCTGGCTACGTGCTTGGGGATGCCTGGGTACATCCCCTAGTAGCGCCTTTGAATGAACACGTGGTTTTTTTCTTATTCTTTTGTTTTAGCTTTAATAAGTTTTTCTCCTTTTAATCGAATCGTCGCGATATAATATTATTATAATAATACTCACTATCATCTTATCATTTTTCCTGCCAATTGAATTCCGTTTTCATCAGTATATTACACTTTTGTCGCTATCGCGAACACCTTATTATTATTATTATTATTATTATTATTATTTACGACCGTACAGATAAATTACAAAACACAATTATTATAAGTCGACGAGGAAAAACAATTATAATGATAATCTCCTCTCTTCTCGGCCGGTTCCTTTTGTTTCGCCTGAATTTCGGCCCACGCGCAATGTAAACAGCGATTTCACTCGTTTATAACGTTATATTATTATAAATATTATTACGATACCTAACGACAACATCGCGAGTGTTTTAATATATATAAACATAATTTACAACGACTTTGGATTAAAAAACAAAAAATATATATTTTTCGTCCCCTATTATCGTTGTGCCGCCGCGCCTTATCGCTCACGCCGATCGACCCTCGTCCCTTTGCCGAGTTGATGAAGTTTCACTCCGGACCGAGGCTAGCTGACACAATCAGATATCGGAAATACACGTGTTGGACGTAGACACTATACGTATAAATTATACATTAATATCCGTTTATATTGTTACACACACACACACACACACACACACACACGCGCGCGCGCGCGCGCACACACATTTATTTATATTATAAATATTGTCCGTTTCTTTTCTCTCGAATTATATAAATTATATTTTTAAATATTTCAATAATGACGGGTGTAGTACCGGGGAAAAGTTTCGGCCAGGAGTTTAATGTCCCGGAAGCTAACTTTAAACGATTTCGCCGTCTCGTTAGTGTTATTTTAGATTCTGAACGAAGTGAAGAAGCTAGTAGTGTTTTTACAATGATGTTTATTTTTATAATTTTTTTATTTTTTATTTTTTCTGTGTACAACTTTTCGTATAGAAATACTTGTCCGAAAGTTTCGATCGATAACTTTTTGAAACTCGATTCGCCTCTGGATTGTACTTTAGAGAGGTCATTTTTTGAATTTCTCAATTCTTCAATGTTTTTTTTTTTTTTTTTTTTTTTTTTAAAAAAAAAAAAAAAATTTAAAAAAAAAAA
>JAIPRM010004822.1:0-12913 GCA_025469315.1 Stegophylla sp. TES_Ste_2020 | reverse complement strand
TAAATTAAAATATGTGCCCAAGTGACAATTTTCCTTAATATTTCAATTTGAATAATTCAAAAACTACTCGTTCAAATTTTAATTTCAATACATCAAAATTCACAGAAAAATAACCCGAATATAATTCAGTAATTAAAATAAGGGGTAACCATTCGAAAAAAGAAATTTTGTATTTCCACAAGACACCCTTAAGGTGATATGAAAAAAATGAGTCATAAAAAATATTGGTTTTATAGTAACTTGAACATTCCGGAAAAAAAATCCCAAATTTTGCATTTTTACGGTCAGGGTGAGCACGCTTAAAAATTCACCCTGTATGTTATAAAATGTATTTTCTGTAATATAGAAACGTTACTTACAGATTTTGCTTCAAATTGTAATAAATCGCCGAGACGATCGACAAGTTCACTGAACAATGGTCTTCTTTTGGGGTCCACTTTCCAGCAAGCTTTTATTATCCTATGTCTAAATAAAATAAAAAGAGGGTATTAATTTTTTTTTTTTTTTAAATAAAATTAAAATAATAATTTACATTTGATGATTCGCGTATTTCGGTGCTGGCATTCTGTATCCTTCCTTTAATTTGCCGAGTAGTTCCGACGTGTCAATAATATCTAATGCAGAGTGAGAAAAACGTAACAATATCAAACATACGATTTGAACAAATTGTTGTTTTCGAATGAAAACATATTATTTTATATTGATAAAATATATCGTTATAAATAGAACCCGGATTTTAATGCATAATACTTATTTTTCCTGGTGATCATAGCAATGCTTTCCTAGAATACAATTTGTTTAGAACTCAAAAGTGAAACTTCGAAATATTTTACTGATTTTTGGAGCATATTTTAGCATTTTTTCGGTCATTTTATGCATTAAGAATGTTTGAAAAATATACCTACGATTTGAATATATTATAGTATCCGTACATAATGTGAATCAATAATTTAAATTTAGCTAGATAATTAAAATTTTTTTTTTGTGGTTTCTCATTAAAAATATCAACAAATCTATCTATAATATTACGATAACGTCATGTATTTACTCGTGATCGTCTAGACTCGGTAGACTGCAAATAATAAAATAAGTCAAGATATTAAAACATTATGTAAAACCTTTTATAAATAAATTTTCACTATAAAATCGCTACTTCTAGAGCATGTTTCGATGATATTTAGTGCATATTTGAAATCCAGGCCCTAGTCATGAACACACATACTTGGATATGGAGCGGCTCCCAGTGAGAAAATTTCCCACATAACTATTCCGAATGACCAAACATCGGACTGCGATGAAAATTGACGATCCTCAATAGACTCGATGGCCATCCATTTGTACGGAACTAATTCCTGAAAATTCAATGATAATCACGAATTAAAGAATTATAATTATATTCGCACCGTGGGTATTGTTCGTTCCGCAGACGAGATACCGGCGGGAGTCGTATAACGTTTTGGGAACACTGAAATTTCTTTACATAGTGTTGTAGTTGTGTGATATTTTAAATTTAAAAGCAACGATAATAGTCATTACATTCGAAAACTGAATGTTTTGCTGCAGAAGGCTGGTAAATGACATTTTAATAAGTTTAAAAAGTCAAACCTTTTTGTTGGCCTTCTTCTTGTAAATTTCTTTTTCGTATATGGATTTCGCCAGTCCGAAATCACATACTTTTATGACATTGTTCTCGGCCAACAGAACGTTTCGAGCCGCCAAATCGCAATGGAGAACCTTGAGTGAAAAAAAAAAAGAAAAAACAAACCCGCGTATCGTTGTTAACCGTTAAATAGTCAGAGTGATTTTGCAAAACGCACTTTTTTACTGGCGAGGTATTGCATGCCACACGCCACTTGCCACGACCAACATATCAAATCGTGCGTGTTGAACGGCTTGATATTGATGAGCGTGTAATCTCCGTGATAGTTGGACCACCACTCGGGTTCGCCTGCTTCGGAGCCTTCATAGTCGACCGCGGTACGTGCCGCCGCATCCTCGTCGGCTTTTTCCGGGTTGCTGTTCTCGATGGAGGTGGTCCAGTTTTCGTATTCCGATCTGTTACGGCAAAATAAGACGACATCGATTTCCATAGGTCTAAACTAAACTCGTAGTCGGCGGTCGCGAGTGTGAAATAATCAAGCCACGTTGAAGTTAGATTTTCGTAAATATTACATCCGGGTGTAATAAGGGTTATAAAAATTGCATGTAATATAATATTTTCTTGAAATATTTCGTGGAATAAAAATTTGAAGTGTGTCTATTGTGTGAAAATAGGAAATACAAATTATTATTATTATTATCATTGCTTACTTGCTACAGTGAATAGTGCACATGGTTTTTGGTTTGTTGACAAAAATTATTGTAGTTTTGTGGGTTTTAATTTTTAACAATTTTTGCTTATTTTAAACCTTCTAAATGTATGTGATAACCTTATGACAGCCTAGACCGAATCATATAAATTTGTACAAGATAATTTTTAACAAGACTTGCATTTTTAAATTATTTTTTTCTATAAAAATTCACATTACAATAAAATCTCTTCATCATAAATATTTTATTTATTTGTTTATTTATTTTTTTAATGATCTTAGGAATATTTATCATCTTTACACCGATACAATAATATTGATCTTATTAAATGTACTAATAAATTTTTTTAGTAGGTATTTTGGCTACAAATTAATTTATGTAATGACTATCAAAATAAAATTATTCTCATCTTCATATTAGTTGCATAAGAGCTGTATTAAGTTTTTTTTTTAATAAAAATATTTTTTGATACGTATTAGGTACTACACATCATAGTTAAATTGTAATTTTTTTATCAGAAAATTCGCAACTTTAGTGACATAATCAGCTGATAAATAAAGTTTCACTTCTCAGTTCCAAATAATTATGTTATTCGAATATATCAAAAGAAAAAATGTCATAATTTCATTGAAATATCTCATGAAATTTTAAATTTTAAAATAATTGAAGTGAAATATTTCAAATTAAGAATCCTAATTAGGAATTTTAATGAAAAATTAAGGCTTGAAACCTGCAACCAATTAAACGGTTTATGGTATTCGATTTTGAGAACGGTTTAAAAAAATTACGTGTTATTAGATTTGAATAATAAACTAGTTTTGAAAATTTCGTAATATTTAATTACATATTACGAGTATAACGTTAATTGTGTTTTAATAAGAGCAGAAGTCTTCAACCCATAGGCCTCACAACATTTTGCTATTTTCATGCGTGAACGAATTGAGTCATAAATATTATGTTTTCTTCCATTAAAAAATCAAATTACTCGTGTGTTTGAATTTCGAAATCAATATTGCCGTCCGCTGTGATTTGGTTTACGAACATATCCCTGTGATGGAGCACATAGTCCCGTAAGTTCCCGAAATTGCAATACTCCACGATGACCATTAATTCTGAAAATATTACATATAATACGTACACCGTACACATCAATATTATTGTAGTTATTGATTTCAAACTGTTCATAGTCCGGCAGGGCTGTCCTAAGAATTAAAATTATGGTGGAGGGAGGAGGTGAAAAGTCTGAACAGCTATATTAAACTCTTTATACTGAATGTCGTATTTCTCATGTTCATACTAAAATCAGATATAGTTTAATCCCTACTCGCCCTGCCGCTCATATTATTTTGTAATTAAATATAAAAATTATTATTTAAAATTTGGTTTTTTTAATTATTTTATAAACTAAAATATTAAAGTACAAAAAAGTATCCTGATATCAACATAAAATACTTTTTGAATTTCTTAGAAATATAAATTACTTTAAAATGTCCGTTCCTGAATATTACATAAATACCAAATGAGAATTGTCATTAAGTAATTTTAGGTACTTATTACTATAATTTCACTTATCTTTATATATTTTAAGAATCTTAAGCTGTTATAATAGATATTATTGTATAGGTAAGTACTATTATAGATTAAACAACACAATTTTCTTAATTTATTAACATATTTACTATTCTAAATTTATTATGTTTTAGGTATAGACATAAATAAATAATTTTTCAAAATACGTAATAAATTTTAGATTCTAAGTGGAGCGAAGAGCTGTTACAATAATGTTAATTTCTAATATGATTTTAAGTTTTTCATTTTAAAGAAACTTATACTCAAATTCGAAAGTTTCATACAGTTACTTTTAGATTCTGAACGGAGCGAAGAAGTTTATGATTTTACAATGATGTTTATTTTTATTTTTTTTCTCTTTCTCTTTCTGTGAACACTTTTCGTATATATATTAGTACATTTAACGTATATTTAATCGACGATTATTATTTTTGTATATTGATTATAGCTTCGCTCAGAATCGTATTAATTGATAAAATGATATATCGTTTCTTTAAAATTCAACACACCCAATAAGAGTATCAAATGTATGAACATAACATAACTGTTTATAATAAAATAATTATTGAATAATTAAACTAATTTATGATCTATTCTGAATGCCAAGTGTCGACTGTTGTATAGTGGAGGGAGGAGTGGTTGGATACCAACCCCACCCACCCATAAAAAAAAACCTTTCGAGGCGGCTCTGTGAACCACATTTGATTGTATAATATAATGTAAATTTAACGTTGGTTTACTTTTGTTGATGTTTCCAGTGCACGCTCCGAGCAGGTTGACGACGTTCACGTGACAACCGATGTGGATCATTATTTTCAATTCCGACGCCAATGCGCGCGCAAAGTATGATTCAGTGCTAGGTTTTACCGTTTTTACCGCCACCGTGGTCCAAACGTCCTTTTCGATTATTCCCAGAGCTTCGCCTTTGTACACGATTCCAAATGCACCCGAACCGAGCTTTTTACCTGTAATTAAATCGTCTAAATTAATTCTGAATATATAATAGGATAAATAACGATAAATTAACGGGTGGTGAAACTCTTTGGTATAAATCAAGATTTGGTCGACTTCAATTTTGGCATTTATAAAAGACTTTTTAAAACAACTATAGGCAGTGGTCGAAACGGGGTGGGATACGGAGGGATGTCATCCCTCTACTTCTTTTCGTCAGCGTTCTACTTATTTTGTTTAAAATTATTCATCCTTATTGAATTTTGAAAATTAATCGATTTTTGTCGTAAACACAGCGAAAGTTTACAATAACTTTTTTGTTCTATTCGTTAGGTTAGCATAAACGAAAACATTTACAAATTTTTAGTTTCTAAACTCGTGTTGAACATAAAATTTGAGTACTTTAAATAGGTTTTATTCAGTTTATCTGAGCATTCATTTTGGTTTTTTTTTATACAAATCTAAAATTAAAAAACAACAGGGTTGGTTTCATCCTCCCACTTATTTTGATCCACTTTGACCTCTGACTACAGGTTTTGGTCCACTGGTTATCAAAACTAAACGAACGTTATACACGTAGAGACGGATTTCCAAAAGGCAGAATACACAGTTGCATAGGGTGTCACATTTTCGGGAGCGCAAATTCTGTAGTGCTTTTTTAAAATGTGACATTTACATAAAAGAATAAGAAATGTAAATATTTATTCTATAAATAGTTATGAAAAATGATTGTAATTTTTTTTTCAACCTTATAAATTTTATACTTATGTATACTAATTAATTATTATGTATTTATCATAACTTTAAGTCATAATTCGTAAAATTAATTCACAAGTGTAGATACCTATGTGTATTGTACGAATTACAGTCTGTTTTTGATAATGGTAAATTTAAAGATAGATTTTACGGACCACATAAAACATTGAATTGGGTAAAATTTTTTAGAATTAATTTATTTTACATGTATAGCAATTCTTACAGTTAAGTCTTCTTGTTTCGTTATCATTTATCATAATATGAAGATTTTATTCGCTAATTAAAAAACAAAGCGTTAACGTTAAAAATTCAAAAAGTTAATTTAAAAATGTTTATATAAAAATATTAATTTTATGTGAACAACTTATGTGTTCTCTATGTCTATTATTAAAGAAAAAGTGGCAATATTTTACCTAATTTTCAATCTACGTTTACAATTTTGTTTTATTGATGATAATTCTTAAAAATAACAATGTGGGTTTTCATTGAATCTCAGTGGACATTCATTCAGTAATTCAATGTATTTCAAAGAAGACTAAATAACTATAAATCGAGAAAAATATAGTCAAAAAACTCAAATGAATTTAGGTACAATTATACTTAATATTCAGAATATTTTAGAGAGTGTATTATAAATTGTTTATTTATAAATTATAACATGGGTGACAAATGGTTAGTACCCATAACGATAAAAAAAAAGCTAAATTCACCTCTGTTAATACAGTTTTCTGTATTGCTTACTAAACCGGATTTTGAAAAATTTAAAGATTAAAAATCATCATCTCATATATTACCGAGCTTCAGATGTTTTATGGGGAATTCCCATCGTTTGTCGTACGGTAGAAGATCTGCTTGATCTTCAACCGTTAGCTCAGGATTCCAACTGTAAACATTACCCGTTTCAAATTGGCACTTTTTACTTTTGTTTATTTTCTTTTTCAGTTTCTGTAATGATAATTCAGCACATGATTAACATATATGCACAAAACATCGACCAGAAGAAATTATTGCATAGTAATAATTTAGTGATATTAATAATAACTACAATGTAAATATCAATATATTTTGAAAAAAATACCTTTTCTTTTATGAAGCATATACTACAGCCCGTAACAACAAGTCCCATAAGCACTGTTAAGAAGCAATTTAAACCAAATGTACTTTCAGGTGAGTTCTCTGTAATAAAAACAAAAATAAATCGTTTGAACACGCATATAAAAATTTTGAATATTGTAAAGTGGCAACAGAGACTTTAGTCACTGGAATACGTAATATGTAACTAAGCTATTTCATGTATATTTCGAATCGCCTATTGAATAAGTGGCCTGATTGTGGTATTTTTTTGTGCCTTAAATTATCAATTCATTTCTTGAAACAATAATAATATATTCACAAAAAATTTAATACACCATATATAATAATTATACTACCTATATATATATATATATATAAATATGGATAAACCATGGCCGTATCTAGAATGAATTTTCGGGGAGGGTTTTATTTTTTATTTTTTTTTCAATGAGAAATTTAACCATAAATTACGTTATTGACAATATTTAATGTAAAATAAAAATAAAGAATTATTTTAGGAAGTTTCGGTAATGGGGGGGGGTAATGCCAAGACCTCCCCTTAGTAGTATATTTTAGTAGGTTGAGCACCAGCCAGGCACTCATTCCCTCATTCCCTCATCACAGCCTTCCTCATTCCCTCATTCCTCACCACAGCCTTCCTCATTCCCTCATTACGCCACCTAGCCTTCCTCATTCCCTCATTCCCTCCTGCCACAGCATTTTACCGCAATAATTACTGCCCTTACTTAAGCCCTACACTACCCCTCTCTCCCTCTCCCCTACCCCCTATCTCCCCTACCCCTCCCTTATTTGATTACGTTATCTAATCAGTGTTATCAACTGAAAAACCATAATCAGCCCTATGCAATTCCTATACATTTAGTATGTCAATATGCATCCTCTTACTGAACGGACAGGGAATCGATTATACACTATTAGTGACATCTAGTGGTAACTATATTAAATTTTAACGACATGTACTAGAAATACAGTGTATTGTAATTATGGTCTTAGAATTTAGATTGTTGCATGCTTATATTATTTTTCAATTATTTTTATACCAAATCAACAGAATAAGTGGTACAACTACCCATAAAGCAATAAATTGGTGCAGTTTTGTTTAATAACATGGTTAAATAACTTATCCGCTAGATGGCGAAATATATGTAAAAGTAATTCCCTGTCCAGTCAATAAGAGCATTGATATTCTAACCAATTTGCCAGACCTAATAATGTAAGACCATGACCATAATCCACGACTTGTTTACCACTATCAATACTCTATCACGTTATCAGTTTCACGTTATCATATACCTGAAAACCATAATAGTCTGATATTTATTGTGACAAATAAATTCTTACAGTTTTTAAAATAATATTAAATAATAAATAATTAATATAAGTCATCAGCAACAAGGTACATTGCGGATCCATGCATTTTACCGCCACCGCGGCATTTACCGCAGCATTTTACCGCAACCGCCGCCACCGCAGCAATTTACCGCCACCACCACCACCGCAGCATTTTACCGCAGCATTTTAAACGCAACCGCAGCATTCCACCACCACCACCGCAGCATTCCACTACCACCACCGCAACAATTTACCGCAACCGCAGCATTTTACCGCAGCAATTTACTGTCCTTAGTTAAGCCCTACACTACCCTCCCTCCCTATCCCCCCTACTTATGCCCCTTCCCTATCTGATTATTATTATTATTATCAGCTGAAAAACCATAATCGATGTCTTGTTTACCACTCTCAATACTCGATCCCGTTATCAACTATGTATGTGACAATACTATGACGCTTAACTTTCCCTTTTATTGTTTAAATAATAATAAAAATATTCTAATATTCTGGGTTAGAATTGAACCCGGTACAACGGTTTTATTTCATGTGTATTATCCAAGTCTGACTCTGCATCCATTAAAATTATTGATGAAGAATAAAGTATAATATATACATTTTATTTTGTCCAAACACTCATAGGTATATCGTATATAATATCTATGACACAACATACACACACACAGTCTCTTAATTATCGTTTAACTATACAGCGTGTACACAGTTAATGTATACTGAGAAAAATTCTTATGAACCATGAGTGCTACATCAACATAAATATCGTACTTTTAATATCAACATAAATATCGTACTTTTAATATTATATATATATATATATATATATTACAAAATAATTATCAAAACGTAGAGTAATTATAAAGTAGCGTTCACGCAACTCGTAGTATTTACCCAAAAATTATGTTACTGTTTAAGCATGTCTTAATATGTTCCGCGGAAAATAGCTCTATCGTTATTTCATTGTGTATGATAATATTAAAATAATAGCAAATAAAATAAGCAGTGCTAAAGTATAAAATGTTTATTGAGTTTAATATAATGTACAAATCTTTGGTAATAATAATTACAATAATAATAAACATAACAAATATGTCGATAAAATAACGTTAAATATGTACGAATATAAAATAAATCATTAATACTAATCTTAAATATACTTGTTCACAAACCATTTTTTCAAAGCAAATATTTTGAAAAATGTACATTGTTTCGGATTTAAATACAAATGTGTAATACAACATGGTAACGTCTCGTCATCACATCCTCATCTAGACGTGGACAACCCAGGTCTTATAGATTTTCTATGTGGACCTATGGTATAATTTCATTGATGATTTTCATCTTTTGTACTCCTTTTACATATATGGTATCGAATCGTAAATCTTTCAAAATGTTGTCAATTTCTGTATACTCTACATGTCCGCAACCTAATGAAAGTCTGTGAAAATGGGTTTCAAGCCATTTATTAACGCTTTTGCTCTGATCGTCCTGTGGAGTATTCGAATGTTTGAAAATCCAATGTTGCGTCGACCACGTATCTGTATCAAGTATAGACATTTCTTTTACAAAATATCTGTTGTTCGCTCCGAGAATACACTGTATATCCAAAATAGCCGAAGACATTGTATCACTTGACTTTATGAATATAACTAAATAATTTTAGATTATGTATTAATATATGTGTGTGCGCGTGTGCAAGTGTCAAAGTGAAAGTAGTAAACAAGGTAGTTAGGGTAACGAGATCAAAAGAAAATAGCTATAACTCTTTCGTATTAACATGTAATATTATGTGAGTGTCAAAGTGCGAGGTATGTCTTTAATTTTTCCGAAACTACAAGTGTATTGTACATGAAAATTTGTGGTACCACACCAGCTATGACTTCGTATAATAATTATTAAAATTAAAATAATTTTGAAAATAATATAAGTCTATCATTTTAGCAACATGCGTATGTTGATAATATTTTCTAATAATGTATATATTGGAAATATTACTAATTGTATCCAGCTTAACTTATAAGTAATAATTCTTATAATAAATAGTGATATAAGTTCCGTGTGGTATCAAAAAAACCGTATATATCGAAATTGTGTCGCGCACCTAGGTTGATATATCCTAATAATGTATACGTTAGAAATACTACATATCGCACTCGGCTTAATATAAAAGTAATATTATATCTGAATATGATATAATACAGAAATATTTACATTCATATGTATAAAAGAATAAAAGATAACCACCGTGAATTATAATCTCTGCTAGCATTATTTATAAGTGTGTGTGTGTACTCTATATAAGAAAACTATGTAAAATATCAATAATATTGAAATTCATATTTTTCGAAAAAATCGATAGTGTAAATTATCATATATCATAATAATATAATATATTATGTTTTTCAAATATTACATATTATATTGTATCAACGCTTATCAACATCGCCACCATCACCACCACATTTATATAAGCATACGACAAAGTATCATAAGTATTTTTGTATTCGAGCTACACGGTTGTTTATACCGATACAGTCATGATTCAGTGTGAAAATTGTTTAAGAACTTTCGTTAGGAGAGACGCTATGCTTCGTCACTCTAAAATCCATAATAAGAAAATATTAACATCACAAGATGATAATAATGAATCGATAAACCCTAGTCTTTCGGTGCAGACTATCGATAATTATAATAATAATAATAATGTTAAACGTAAACCCCCTAGTAACCGATTACCCAAAGTTCTAAACAAACATCCAAAATATTCACATAATTTAAATTATAATGAAAACGCGAATGACGGTTTCAACCAATCTCTGAACGAGGATGGGGAATCGCTAGAAGATACGAGTGATCACGATGCTGTGTCAGAAGAATCAATTAATGAAGATGAAGATGATGACGAAGAAAAATCGATAAAAGATGATGAGGAATCTAGTGATGACTGTGAAGAGACAAGAGATGACGGTGATGACAAATTAAACAATTATGAGGAATCTATACATAAAAGTTTTTTTTTCTAAGGACGATACGTATTTAAATGTTACACAAGGGTATCTCGACGAGTGTAAGGTAACCCGAATGCAATATCATTCTTTTCTACCATATTCGAGTATAGCACTATCGAATAACGACAAGATAGAGATAAATATTCAAAATATGGATGCGTATACTCTACCATGTGAAAGTTATATCTACATCGAAGGTAAAATAAATATACCTAGTGAAGCAAATACCGGTAAATTCAGATTCACAAACAACGGACTAGCATTTTTATTCTCTGAAGCAAAGTATGAGATAAACGGTATGGAAATACAAAAAATTAAAAATCTCGGCGTAACTTCATGTCTCAAAGGTTATTGCTCGTATACACCAAGTGATATGCATGTACTAGAGAATATGGCATGGGTCATGGGACATTGACTTTGATGTAAAAGATAATACAATATTTATGGAAACCTCATATTTTTCCGGATGTATTCCACTGAAACATTTTTTCGGATTTTGTGAGGATTATAAGAAAACACTACTCAACTGCAATCAACAATTAATCCTAAATCGCTCATCGAAAGATTACGAGGCCATACGTGTAGTAGGAAAAACAGAAGATATTACCAAGTATCGAAAAGTAACAGTCGAATTGAGTAAAGTAATTTGGAAGATGCCTGTTATTAAAGTAAGCGATAGAGAAAAATTGAAGCTAATGAACGTGTTAGATTCCCGGAAAGTACTTTCATGTGCTCTTAGAACATGGGATCTTTGTGAGTACCCCATTCTTCCGCAAAATACGTCTCACACATGGACAGTCAAGTCAAGTAACTTATTGGAAAAACCTCGGTTTGTAATATTCGGACTTCAAACTGATCGAAAAACCAACTTATTCAATCCGTCCAGTAGATTCGACGCATGGAATTTGTATAACCTCAAGGTGCACTTGAACTCTGAAGTATTCCCGCACGAAGATTTCCGATCAGACTTTACAAACAAAATAACATCTGTACTCTACAAGGCGTATGCAGATTTTCAAAAATCGTACTATGAAAAATAAAAATGTGAGCCGCTACTACCGAAATATAAATTCGATACATTTGCTCCTATAACTATCGTGGATTTGTTGCGTTAGAACGATAATGTGAAATCATCGACCGTCGATTTAAGATTGGAGTTTGAAACGTCTGTTGCCATACCTGAAAACACTACTGCATATTGTCTAATATTGCACGACCATATTATAACTTACTCTCCGTTTAACGGATAAGTTAGAAAAATATAATTTTCGTGTTTACCTTTGTATAAATATTATTTACCTGAATAAAAACATTTTTATTACCATTATAATATTATATTATTACTATTATACTTTTTTTCTTTATTACACCTTATCATTCTAGAGTATAAATAATTAGAGATAGGGAACTAATACTAAAAAATAAAAAAAAACATGTTTTTTAGTTATAAAAGTATATTTATTTTACACAAGATTATGAGTTAGGTTTACATCATAATATATTTTTACATTGTGATTACCAATGGATATCTGAAACTGTTGAATCGCTTTCGTGTCGAAGATCGAAATATGATGGTCCATCGTTCACATCAACCGCAAATTCCTCCATATAATTCTTCATCATCTGTTTGGATGAGTGCGGGGGAGACTCTTTTGAATAGTGTGTTGTTGTTGTTGTTGTAGGCGATAATGAGGACATATAGTTGCAGCTCATATCATAACCAATGTTTACCTCGGGTGACTCATCTTCAGTCTTAATCACACAATGTTCAGCTAATTGTTTAGTCGCATAATTCTTCAGCTGACTAACGAAACTCTGACTACTTTTAGGTATATGACTAGAAATCAGATCATCATGTACCTGTTTTATGGTTGAAG
>JAIPRM010004821.1:0-21974 GCA_025469315.1 Stegophylla sp. TES_Ste_2020 | reverse complement strand
AAATGGTTAAAAAAAAATAATAATAAAATAATAATAATAATTTCACACTCCCCTCAACAAAGTTTTCTACCCATCATACACAAAAAAGTGTGTAATACGAAAAGTGACAAAAAATAGGCACTGCTTAATAATACTATAAATCTCTCTGTAATTGCTATAAAGTTTGAATAGTATCTTTACTTATGGTCACCTGGACTCGACAGACGGCAAATAGTAAAATGAATTAAAATATTAAAATGTATAAGACCTTTTTTCAGTGCATTTTCGCAATAAAATGCATTTTTTAAGGGCATTTTCAAGGGAAAATACATTTTTTAAAGGCATTTTTGACTGTTTTTTAGAGCATTTTTAGAGGATTTTTAGTGCATTTAAATCCGGGGCCTAGTTATTACATAATATTATCTATTTAATTCAGTTTTGTTTAAATATGGCTAGACATGTTAAATTTCAGAAATTTAATTTTCGACAAATTTCTTAGAAGAAATTTCTGAAATGTGTATAAAATACTACTCAATATAACATAGTTATTCATACAGATATTATTTATATATTTTTTTAAACAATTCATACAATTAATAAAAAAGCTTATTACTTCACAATTTACATATTATATTTATTCAAAATAACTATATATTTATGTACTCTTATTCTCATATGTCTTATCAAAACAACATTTACGTAAACAAAAACTATTATTCAAATGGTTTTATTAAGTATTTCTCTGGGAAATTTCCCACTTACATCACTAAATATGGCAAATGAAATAAAAAATATGTTGTATACAGTCAACGAAAAAATGTGCTGTTGGTAAAAAGTAATTATAAATATTCCAAAAAAAGCCGGACATACTTCGCACGACGAGTGGGATTCTCTTGACGGGTGTATTCAATTTTAAAAAAACGATAAATCATTTCTTCAATAAAACGATTCTGAACGAGGGAAGTTAATAATATAAAAAAAAAAATGAGAAAAAAGATGTCCAACATTTTTTTTCACATTTTCCAAATTTTCTTGCGCCAAAATCTTTCTTATACGATTTTCTGTCTATGTTTGAATTTTCATAAAATTCGTATCAAAAAAATATGATGGCCTCCGAGTTGTTTTTGTCAAATTATGGGTAGTTTTTTCCATAAAAATAAATTGAAGAATTGAAAAATGACCTCTTTAAAGTACAATCTAGAGGCAAATCCGGTTTCAAAAAGTTATTGATCGAAACTTTTGGACTAGTATTTCTATACGAAAAGTTGTACACAGAAAAAAAAAAGAAAAATAGAAAAAAAAACATCATTGTAAAAACACTAGCTTCTTCATTTCATTCAGAATCTAAAAAAAAAAAATTCTAATAATTTCTGTGTAGATTACTGTAGCTTAATGCTGTAGTAATAATTTAAAGAAAAAAAAAGTCAAAAATTGTGGCATTTGTCAAATCGTACTGGAACACCCTGTATACACAACATATATGAAAACGTTTCGAGTAGAACATGGTGTCCTATAAATCCTCAGGACTTCGATTTTAGTTTGTATTCCAAACGGTGTATGTAAGTTTAGTAGATTTTTCGCAGTTTTTCGATGTAGCGAGAGCAGTGTTCTGATTCGGAGCTGGAAAATTCGAGAGTATCATTTTTTTTTTCTTCTTCTTCTTCTTCTTCTTCTTCTTCTCTCCGACTACCATCTGAGTTCAATTTTCACAACTGCTCAAAGGGGGCTGCGCGTGAAACTTTTCCGAGAACTTCATAAACACGAAAACGTGATCATGAACTAAGTAAACTAATAACGGGGAAAAAACGCGTCGTTGTAACACACTCCGGTCAGAATCTGTAAAGCATTAATAAAAAAAAAGTGATAATAATGATATATAATTAAATTATATACGACGTTCCTCGTTATCCCGCACGTGTGGAAAATTACAAAGAGGATAGTGTTCGCGTGATTATTTGTGACGAATAACATTTTTTTTTTTTTTTTTTAAGTGGAATGATTGGAATCATTGGAAGTGTTTATAATATATTATGTATAACACGGAAAATTGAATGGAACACTTTAAAAATTATATTGCTCTGAAATTCGTCCATAAAATCCGGTACAAGATTACCAAAAAACGTGTACGCATAAAAAATTTAAAGAAAAAAAATAAACATCGTTGCAAAAAAAACATTGGCTTCTCCGCATAGCTGAAAATCTAAAATGGAAACGGAAAAACGAAAACGCTGGACGTGTTTCGCAACGAGTGTCTTGAGGGGAGGGGGCAAACTCGCGCGACCAATAGAAAACGTTCCCATTTTGTTATCAGTGTTATCAATAATCCTTTTTTTTTTCTTTTTTTTGTAATATCAATCTGTGGTATTTTCGGAAAACACACAATTTCTTCTTTGGAATTCATAAAATTACCATCTTGAAGAACTATTTCGTGGAGTTTTCTGATCTTTTAAAGTGTATTAGGTGACTGGTCGCGATTTATGGGATGGATGTTTTCTATCCGAGAAAGTGCTTCCAAATAAAAATATTTTCTATGACATCGTTATAAAATCATTAGCTTCTTCATACCACTAAGAATTTAAAATATTTAAACATTTTAGCTGTTCTATAGTACCATAAATTACTTTCGAGTATTTGTATTAAAATATTTAGGTATTAAATAACGAATTATGATGTACATAGTATAATATAATCTTATTAATGTATTAAATATTAATTATTGTTATAAAATAGCGATATTGTATTTGATTAGAAAAATATTTCACTGATAAAAAATATGATTTTCACAAAATACACTGTTTAAAATGTTCACACATCTCTGATTGGTCGCGCGAGTTTGCCCCCGAGACGCTCGTATTTCGCACCATGGATACCCTTCGCTTTGCGGGTGGTATATTCTCGGTGGGTGTATTGCATTTTAAATCAATTTTTCATTGAAACGATTTTATGATGAGATTTCATTTTACCAACGATAAAAATAATTCAAAATTCACATTTTTTTCTATTGTATTACTATGGTTACCACGTTTAACAAATGCGTTGATTGCTATCAACTTTTCCCGTAACAACTAAATAAATAATCAAATCAAAATAAAATAACTTGACAACAAATTTTATATTAACACTTATCGACTATTGTGTTGCCATGGCCACAATGGTTACCATATTACCATGGTGGTCACAATGGTTATGGTGTTACCGTTGTTACCATGGTTGCATCGAGGAAATTCGATAGCGATAAACATTGGAAACGTTTATAGTCTAGTAAACGCCGTGATCCAGTGTCTGGTGTGTTTAATTTCAAAACCAAAACCGCGTTTAAGTTTGATATACTCAACCATCATTTTCCACTTAATATCATACATCAATATAATATAAACTCGAATATTTATTATACCACGGTTCACTAATTCACCGCACCAAATGCTTATAAATTTCAACATAACGAACGTTGGCGTTCACATTATGAAACGTTTCCCGCTATCGAATATTCCCTTAATGGTTACCGCGGTTACAATACTGTCACCATGTTTACAACGGTTTCCATAGTTTCAATGGTTACCATGGTTGATTAATTATTTACTAAAAGATTTTCCATAGCAATCAAATAAAATAATCAAAGCGAAATGAAATGACTACCCATTGAAATAATGCGAATTTCGAAAAAAATATCAAGTAAAAATGTAGAGTCGGATCCTATATCAAAAAGTGATCCGTCGGAGCTATCGGTGAAGTATTTTGGTACGCAAAAGTGTTTACAGAGCGGGGGGGGGGGTAAATAACAATGAACATCATTGTAAAATCATAAACTTCTTCGCTCTGCTCGGAATCTAAGTATGGTTGATTTTTTTGTAAATATATGAACGTCTCGAATATGTCGTACAAGGGTGGCAAAAGTCCATACGTAAACACGTCCGCCCAAACGGTACCCCCCCCCACCTCGACATGAGAATCTCGATTGAGAAATGTCCAGATTATGACGTCATGCGGACCATAATATATTGTACGTGGTATGTTGCAATAAGCGAATAGAGATATTTCCGTCGAAAACTACGAAAAGTTATAGTGATAATAATGTAATAATAATAATAACACCTCTCCGAGTCAATATAATATCTAATACTTACGTCATAAATTCGTCATAAAAATAATAATATATCAGACGATTTTTCCTTATCCAATAAAATATATAATATTTATAGCTTTGTTTGTAGGTGCAATATGGATTTTCACTATATGTGTTCGTGTGTTTGTGTGTACATTTAATTTTATGTGCTTTATTACGAATATAAAATTAATTTAATACATTTTCAAACTATTATTACGTCTTAAAAACTTTATACGTTACTTTACTCCACACATTATATGGTTATAAAAAAAAAAAATTACATTTTATGCTGCATTTTTCTTTTCCGGTAATCTTTTGAAATTTAATTAAAAAAAAGGAATGCCAACATTATACATATACAAATAACATGATTTCAACGGCTGTCTTTGTCGAATTTTCACTATTATTATTTATTCAAGGACCTAACGTAACCATAACCTAGGTACACTTATCTAATGAAATGGTTTTATCAGTTTACAAAGAACCATAAACATGTGCTCGCTTTCATTAATATTTTTTGTTTAATAAGTTTGTCTAGCAATGAGTTTTGGTGAAAACAATTTCTAACAAACATTCCTCTATCGTGATAGGAAATTAAATTAAACCAAATCTATCGTTTTTTTTTTTTTTTTCTGTTTCCTAATAAATCTATCTCAAACTGTCGTCTAGACGTGACATTGTACAACAGCGATGTCATACTTTTTTCGCTTAAATTGTTTAAAAATAAATAAATAAAAATGGAATTCACTTTATTTCTTCACTATGAAATTGCAAATTTTATAGAGTGAAACTCTGCGTTTAATTACAAAATAACCGTATTAAATAAAACACACTACAAATAACTAAAGTGCAATAATAGCTATTCGATTTGAATCACGTGTTCACGAAAAAATAGAGTAATATCAACAAGTCAAGTATAGGTTTTAAAAATATTCAATTGAGGCGGTTTACAATATACGAAACAACTCGTGACCATACGTATGCGTAAATGAAGCATTCAAATGGAATACGCTTAGAGTGACCAATTGAAAAGAATCAAATTATCGTATCAAAATATTGTATCCCTTGTTCAATTGGATCACTAATAAGGAACTGTTATCATACTTTAAAATGTTTAAATTAATGTTATCGTTATTATATATTATTGATGATATGAAAAAATTTAAAATGGTACCAACCAAATAAGAAAAATAATTTTATTTTTCTCAAAATGGTCACTCTTAGCGTATTCCATTTGATTGCTTCAATTCACTACGTACAGCAGTATACGGTATGGCCCGTATACTGATATTCTTTACTCTACGACACAAAATGATGGCATTGCTTATGATACGTCCGTGAAAAGCATAAACATAACAGCAAGGCTGGGCGTAAACAAATTGAAAAGTTAAAAGTTAAATAAATTTTAATTTTTTAACTTAACTCATTGCGTTTGATATAATTATTATCAGTACAACTTATCAATATTATATGTTGGCTTAATAAATAACTAGAGTTGATTTTGAATAAAATACCGTCAAGTTAAATCTAAAAATTATTTTTTATTTTTTTAATTAAAATAAATTGATTCATTGACGCGTTCTATATGCAATATACATAATATTATGAATATATTGAGACATAAGATGGCAAAAAACCACAGTTCAAAACCTAGAAACATGGGAGTTAAAAATAATAATAATTAACTTAACTCACGTTAATAACTTAGTTTTTTTTTTTTTAATATTTAAATTAACTGAGTTAGCTCAAACACTATTTTTAACTTTTATACTCGTTAGCATTATTTAATTCTAACTTAACTTGGTTGAAAATATGCTTTAACTCGCTCGGCTTTGTAACAGTTTATTTATTTATTTATTTTGAATATTATAATATGACGTATCAACAAAATCCGAACAATATATTGATACAATTAACTCACAGTAAATTGTATGATTAGAATTTTTAAAAACAAACGCGCGATCGGTTAGAAGAGAAAAAGAAAGATGTGTTGAATAATAAAACGGGACTGAACATCTGTGGAAATGAACCGCCGGCTTATGGAACGGACTCGAAACTTAAACGGACAATATAGAATGGACGAAGATTGCGAGGATGAAAAGGGAAAGATGATAAAAAGTTTTAGAGAAAATTGATACCGCGCAAGATTAAGAATCTGAAAAAAAAAAATGAGAGGAAACCATGAAAAAGACGAAATAGAGACGAGAGATAACTTTTAAAGCGTATACGGCGGCAAAACGATTTTGCCGAGTCATTCGTGGAAGCCGAAAACGGTTGACAGTCGACAAAGAAATTTTAAATTCTAGTGCAAAATAAATTTACGACCGGCCGAGGAAACGAGAGGAAATATTGTCGTGAAGACGGGTTCGGGAAATTAGTGTTGTTGATGTCGTTGAACAGACGAAACGAGGGTTTTTTTTTGTAAAGCAAATAGTAAAATGTGATTCACTTAGTTTAGTTGTTAACACTGTGTGGAAAAACGTAAGGGCTGAGTTCCCATCTTCTTACCTGTTCGTCCAACGCCGTTCACTTCACACTAGTATACGATTACAATATTGTTACAGCTATAAAAAAAAAAATAAATAAATGACTTACTGGTGTTTTGTTAATTAAAATTTTTTCCTTTACCTGTTTAAATACATACAGGTGTAACTACTAACAAACGCAGTGAGGATTTTTGAAAATAATTAAATAATATAGTAAAATAGTAGTAGGGTAGGTACCTACCAGTAGCGTATATAAATGGGGAATATTATCAAAGAATACACCCCTCTCAAAAAAAAAAAATTAACAAAATTTCCATGCCATTAATATTGTACTACTGTCTTTTGGCACCTTTGTATAATATTATTATTAAGAACTTGGTGACATAAAAGTATATTTATAAAATGCACTACTAAAAACTCTATAAGTAGGTAGCATAATAATGATATAAAAATCTGTATATTTTTTTTTTTTCATATCGCACCATGGATCTTTTTCGTTCTTCGGGTGGTGGGATACTCTTGTGGATACGTTGAATTTAAAAAAAAAAAAAAAAAAACGATAAATCATTATTAAAATGTTATATTTATCTTAAAAATCGTGAAATTATTTTGACCACTTTGATGTAATAGGTCAACACTAATGTTGATAATAGGTGAACATTTCCAGTTTCTAGTCACAATAGTTTCGGAGTAATGACTAAATTATTAAAATTGTTTATGACATATTTTGCCATTTATGCTAAATATTTTGACAGGTTTACCTCGCTTTTAGAAAAAGCATATTGAGAATTTTGAAAAATTACCTCTTTAAAGTATTCATCTGTGTGTCATATTTCTGATGTAAAAAGTTATTGTGAGTGAAACATTTGAACAAGTATTTCTATATAAAAAAAAAAAGTTTCCATAAAGAGAAAAAAATAAACATCATTCTAAAACCAATATCTTTTTGACTCCACTCAAAATTTAAAATTCAAATAAATGTACAAAATAGAAAAATGAATGAAATTCACCAAAAATAATTTGGTTAACGAATTTGTGCATTGCGTAAATATACAAATATAATAGTATAAAATAATTTTCTCTTTGAATTTTTTTTTTTTTTTTGCTCAACGTTCTAATAATAATTCTTCCCAAAAATACTTTCTATATACGCCACTGACACCTCCTTCTAATAAAAAACCGAGTATTTCGAATAATATCAAACTTTAATAATAAAAAAGAAATAATTTTCCCACTCTCCATGATATAAATAATAAATTTTTATATATAATAATTCCATAGTTTTTCTGATTAAATATACTCTTTTAAAAACACATCAGTTATAATTTACATTTTTACAAAGTTCTAAGTACTACTTTATAATTAGCATTTAATATTAAAAACGAAATTTCGTTATGTGAATAATCGTATTAATAGATAATAATTTTCGCATGTCAATGTTTTAACGTTATCCGCGGCTTCACGACAAAAAGGGCTAAGTGACAGTTTGGGTCTAAGCAACATTTAATTAATAATTTAATAAATATTTAATTTACAAAATAATGAAAATAAAAAATTCAGTAGTTCTATAGATTACGTTCAGATGTACTTGTAGTTATTTTGTATAATATATATTTGTGTGGCAAAAAAAAAAAAAGTGAAAACTCTAATTTAAGAGAGATAAGATTTTTAAAAATTTACAAGGGTGATGAGGTTTTTTGATAAATGACAATGGGGGCAATTGAATAAAAAAGGGTTGGGAATCATTGTAGTCTAAAACATGAGTGCAAGTGACATTTTTAGGGTCTTAACGTCAATAACTTCAAAATTTTGAAAAACAAGTGACACTCTGTTTGCTTATGAAATTATTATTACCACATAAAACGAAACATTAGCGTTCTACAAGGTCAAACAATGGATTTATTAGTAATTATTTATTATTTTACCAAACTTAAAGTATAGAATTCTGTTCATTGATTGTCTTCATTTATTAACAACATAATTTATACATTTAAAATTGTTTAAAAGAGACCGTTTTAGACAATTTTTTTTTAATCACTTATTGTTGCTTTTTTAATAATTTATACCGTAAAAAATTACAATATACAATTAAATTTATGAGTGAATTACAAGCAAATAAAAGTGAAAATAAAAAAAATAGTAGGGGATAAGTGACAAAAAATCGTATGATTTCATAAAAACTTTTCCTTACACTTCAATAATAAATAATTAAAACTAATTGAAAATTATTATAAGGCTATAAACACAAGATAAAACTACTCAAAATTTTTATTTTTTGAAGAAAACCTCGAAATCTCTATTCAAAAACAGTTATCAGAGTTTGAAATTAAAAATAAAATATTAATCGTTTTTTGCCCCTGAAAAATATCACTTAGCCCCTTTTGTCGTGGAGCTATCGATAATGTACAAAAGTAAATGAATTTATTACCGGTATCACGTCCGATGTTCGTATAAATATTATTTTGGTTTTCACAACACTCACAGCCGACGTACCGCACAAAATAAATAATTTTTCGAGTCGACTACCGTGGTGATTACCGTCGACCGTGATTCAGATCGTTATCAATAATGTTCTACACAACAATTCCTATCATTGCAATAATCGCGCCATAAAAATAGATCAATTTATTTGGAGGTTACCTAGATGACAGAGAAAAATATACAGGGTGTCCTAAATACAGTAACTTTTTTTCTATTAATTATTTTAATTTGTTTATTATTTATTTATTTATTTATTTTAATTATTATTACAGCATGGCACTACAGCAATAACGTATCATCTTTTTTTTTTTTTTTTTTTTTTTTTAGAACCCCAAATTTTCAAATTTGAAATTTCATTCGACAGTTTTAGAAAAAAATTTTCAAAATAACCATTTAGTGCATCTGATTTTTAGAAATAAATATTGATGTTTAAATCGCATTATTTAAATCCATTCTACGGTTTTTTTGAGCTTGCGAATAATATAAAAATAATATTGTTAACTAAGTCATAAATATCATCCATTGACGTCAAAATATTACCAATATTTTTATTTTTTTGCTTTAGTCAAAAAGAGAAAAGATTTTTTCAAGGTGAATTTTGATATTATCAGCAAACAAGACAAACTTTAGAAAAAATAACAGATAATTATTAACGGAGTTAATGAAGAGAATAAATGTAGAAGAGGACTGAGATGTTCGACTTATGGGACTCCTTGGAGATAATTGATTCGTTGGAGGACACACTATGAACTTTGACGAACAGTTTTCTAAGCCTAATTTATTTAGTTTTTTTATTTTGAAAAGCTTTTGAAAAATATTATCTCTCCGACCGAATAATTAATTTATTTATTATATAATTATCAATTGGACAAAAGTGAACAACTTCAATTTTAAATAGCCACAACCAAGAGTAAGTTTGTAAATCAATAATATTATCTCGTGTACAAAATACTAAAATTTATTTTTTCTATACAAAAATGCAAGTGTTATTTAATAATTTTATCTCTGCCCTTAGATATTCCATCTGTCAAGTGTATTTGCAGATCACGTTTCTGAGCAGCACCTATTTATTTTTTATTTTTTTTTCATTTTTTCTTTCTAGAAATAATTTTCAAGAATCGAAAACGTGCTCAGATAACGTGCACCAATGATATTTTTTCAGCAGATAATTTTGATAAAATGATACCTTCAAAGAGGTAATAATTTTTCTCTATTACCTAAAATATTCTCAATAGTATTTCTAGAAAAAGGTTATACTATATTAAAAGTCGTGTAAAAACAATCAGATATGTTCAAACTAAATTTTCATTTAATGCAATTTAGGTCATAAATAAAAATAAACAAAATTTGAATTTTAGGTATGTTTGCATATTTTTATCATCCCCACCCGAAGTACAACATACAATAAACAGTCTGTTAATGGTCAGCTGATTGCGTTTAATATGAATGAAAATACAATTATTAATTTTCACTAAAGTGTGTGAAGATATCATTTCAAACGTCTCCTATACGAGTCCTCCAGTCGAATCGATAATAACTTCAATGTTTTTAATTCCATTTAAGTCAGAAACGAAACGAGCATCTCAACAATAATTATGCACAATAATTAAAAAGGAAGATGAATGTTTTCATTCTGTATTATCGAATTAATCCTTATCCGTCCTTAACTTTATAAATTAATAGTTTATATCTTCCACTTGCATCAAGGAAATAACATAATATTACGCATTATAATAATATTTTAGTTACTTTATTATTTTCGTTAGAGAAGTCACTGAAAAACGAGTTTTTGAAAAATATTATCTCTCCGACCGTATAATATTTCATTTCTGCCCGTAATTTTCTTTTAACTTTTTTTCGTTTCTTTACAATGATGTTTGTTTTATTATTTATTTTTTCATGTTTATTCGTTTTCATACAGAAATACTTGTCTAAAAGTTTCGACCAGTAATTTTTGAATTTCGAATTTGCCTCTAGATGGTGCTTGGAAGAGGTCATTTTTCGAGTTTACCAATTAAGTTCTCAAAATTTGGGGAACTACCAAAAATTTGACAAAAAAAAAGACTCAGAAACTATAATTTTTTTATCCAATTTTTCTAGAAATTTAAACATAGATAGATAATAATAATATAAGAAATATTTTGACAAAGAAAAATTTTGAAAATGTGAAAAAAAACTTTGAAAATGTTTTCCAGAAAGTTTTCTCATTGAACTTTTTTATTTTTAATGAAATTGTCTTTTTTCGTTTTCTTTTTTTCTTGAATAAAAAAAGTAAAGTAAAGTAAGCTAAGGTAAGTAAAGTGTAGACAAAAAAGCCAGACATACTTCACACTATGGGTATTCTTCGTTCCTTGGGTCTGATACTCTTGGTAGGCGTGTAGAAAATAACACGACTATTATTATTCTTTCTATTATTAACTAATTTCTTCGCTCAGATTTATATTACTAAAGGAATAACGCGTCGTTTCTTTAAAATTCAACACTATCACCAGGAATATCTGCTGACCCCAGGTGCGAAGTATGTCCCCCCGGCTTTCTTGTCTGTACTTCACTTTACTTTACTTTCGTTTTTTTGTTTTTATAAGAAATATCGTTGAGAGAACAAACGGAAAAGTTGAAACACCCACCCAAAATAATACCATTTCCAATTTGTTAAAACCGTATAACGTACTTCCAAAAGCAATATCAAATTATTGTTGTTATTATAATCGTTAAGAAACTATACAGTGTAAAATAAAGGATAAAAATTATATTATTACCATCGACAACGTTGTATCAATGTTTCAAAGACTTCGGTTACGTAACAAATTATTATAATAACCCAGATACTTATGTAATACGCGTTGTTTCAAAACACCTCCTCGGAATAACGCCGTACGTACATAATAACACTTCGGATTTATACCGTTATTCAAATTCGTTTTATGAATAAAAGAAAAAAAAGAAAATCTCGTGGTCGTATGCGCTGGAATTCGGAATAGTAACAACAAGTGTTTACGCGAAACAAGGTTTACTAAGTGTTTTTTTTTTTTTTTTGTTTTCTATCGATTAATCAACACACTCGCGTAACGGGCCAGACTACTGCAGTGTTCTTCTCATAAACTCGAGAATTATTTCCAGACAGACGAGAACAAATAATAATATTCATAGATATGTTTTGTAATATTTTTCCCCCGTATTCGGTTTGTTGTAATATTCACATTGAGTGAGGTAAATATTACAAAAAAAAAAAAACAAAGCATTTATTAAAAATAATGTGTGTGTGTTACGTCATAATTTATGGTAATCCGAATACACAAGCCGAGACGAAAAAAAAAGACTTTCCCCCCCCCTATATTATTATCGTGCAGACATCTCCCCGTGTCGGTTTATCATTTACGAACGACGTCTCATTTTCAAAAATCTATAATACCCATTTAATGTATTCGTAAAATAAAAGCCAGACATACATTTCGCAACGAGGCGAGTATTCTGCGTTCCGCGAGTGGGATGTCCTTGGTGTGTGTGTTAAATTTTTTAAAAAATGATGAAAACGATTCAGACCGGAGCTTCAGTTAATATACATTAACGATTTTCAGTCAGAAACTAATTTGTATAATTTTTAATAACTGCACTTTAATACAGTGTCAAGTGATTTAGTTTTTGTGATGTTCTTTTTTTTCGATTTGAGAAAATAATAATTGTGTGTGCGTACACCTTTTGTAAAAATATACTAAATTTATCAAAATTATCGAGTTATCAAAATTTCTATAACAATCATGAAAATAACCAAAATTACGAGTATCAACCCTTTGAAATAATACGAATTTCGAAAAATTCTGTGTATAAAGTACCGTCTAGAGCCGAATCCTGATTCGAAAATCGGTTAATTAAAACTTTTGGATAAATCAATTCTACATGAAAAAGTGTTAACATAATGAGGAAAAAATAAATAAATAGACATCATTGTTAAACAGCATAGGCCCTTCGCTCTGCTCGGAATCTAACATAAGCTTCTTCGCTCAGTTCAGAATCTAAAAAATAGACATTTTACGAGCACGTAGATATTTTTTATTGTTTTGAAACTTTTGTACTATTATACAGCGAAACTTACTCATTGGAAGCTCGAGGTATTAAGTTTATAAAAACTTTAAATGTTTCTTTCTATCATAAAAAAAAAAATAATAATAATAATGAGATCATATTATTTCCTATAGGTACTGTTTGTGTTATTCAATTTTTAGAAAAAAGCCGTTTTCTTGCCACACCCAGTACGAGAGTAGTTTTCGGTGAAAACAATCTGTTTTAAAAAAATCTTAAACCAAAGTTCCACGATGTTGATTGGATATTTTTACTTTTTCTTTTACTCGGTGAACGTTATAATTATTTTAGCTCGGTCGTAAATATCAATTTCTTACGGAGTTTCGTCGTCGTTAAATACGAATTTTCGAATAACAAACTTTCACTTTTATCCGTTCATTAGCGTGGTAATTATTAATATTTTGAATATTTACTCTAAGTACGCGATATTTTATTTTGGTATTTTATTTTTCTATCTTTATAATTTTCCAGCTAACGTAGGATATCGATTACAAAATACAATTATTATTGGAACGGAAACTTTTATTTCTTGAATTTCAACAATATTATTTTCAAATCTTAAAATCAAAAAAACACGAGTCTGCGAACCCATCAACGAACGTATATCCACACAATATTATATATTTTCACATTTATTTACCCACCCCACGTGTTTCGTTAAACACTATTTGAGAGAGCGTTGAGTAGTAAAACAGTGTTTACATTTAATTTTTAATAATTTACAGTTTTTTTTTTTTTCTTTTACTTTATTCAAAATAAAAAAAAAAAAAAAAACACTTAAACCGACATGTGTGCTGAGATCGAATTCTTATAATTACCTAATTGTCGGTAACTCACGAGTCAATTATTTTTCTAATCGAATGCTCTTAGTTTTCTTTCCTTTTTTTAAAAAAAAAAAAAAAAAAACATTATTAATACTAATTAAAAAATACACTCGTCGACAGACTAAAACGTAAACAAAACAAAACTCGTCGTAGTGTCGACAAACGTAAAACGATCACCCGACTGTTTCAAAGTTTCAATACGGTCTGTTGGACATAATATATTGTGTAAAATTGAGAGGAATGACCGAAACTGACCTTTCCCAAGTCTCACTAGATAAACTTCCCAAAGAAACGAAACTCAAAAACAAAAGTGAAAATGTTATAATATTTAATTTAAATATATATACGTATATATATGTTACACCCAATTATTGTGAAATTTCCCATTTCATGTGATGGTCGATTTTTAGCTCAGTTCATGATATGCAACTGTTGATGCAGTTTTTGGTTGCATTTTTAATGAACTGGTAAAATTTTTATAATTTTTTGCACATTTCATGAATTGGACTACAAATAGATAAGTATAATTAACGGATTATACGCGGACGGTTTTTATCTAGTCTCTAGGTAGTTTCAATCTAGTCTAATAAATATAGAATTTTTAATTTACCTTGTAAGTTGTCAAGTTTTATCTAATAAAAAATTTTGAATTTTCGATATGATTAGCTGAAAATTTATATAAACTCTCTCGCATATTTTATGTCTTGATTAACTTTAAAAAGATTTAGAAAATCGTAAGTCCAATATTATTTTTATAACCGTTTTAAGTTGGAATTTGTATGAAACCGATTACTTAAAAGTAAAATTGACATTTTCTTTTCAATCAAAACGTTATAACTTTAAAAAATAAAAATAATATTCTTTAATAATTCTCTAACATTTTTTTTTTTTCTTTATCAAAAGATTCCTCACGTGTTTTTCTAAAAATGACATCATTTTCATGAATTTCGGCGCCGTCTGAATAATTTTTTACAAGCGAAGTATACCGATTTTTCCGATTGTTTATTTTAAATTAATATGATATATTATTATTACAATTTAAACCGACGGATATAAGAAAAAATTATTATTTTTTGTCATCGATTTTTATTATGTTAATAGAATACTAAAAACGTATTCTTATATACCATTATCAATATCAATATTATAATAATATAATGCTTACAAAAGGTAAATGTAAATTTATATTATGTGCTAAAAATTATAATTTATAATTTGTTTGTATGAAATATCTCGATAAAAATAAATAATAAATTTCGTTTTCCCCTCCAACGAGAGAGTTCCTGGCTAGTGACTACGCCCCACCGGTGAAGAGAACGCTGAAAGAAACGACGCGTAATAATTTTATTATACTCTTTGATATCTATAGCTTGAAACTTTTTTTTTTTTTTCGTTCTAACAATATTAATTTTTGTAAAACAATTTTATTCGCAACATTTAATAATAGTTCGTTATTTTTTCAATCGAAATTTCTTTTTATTTAAATTTTTTCATCGCCTTAAATGAATTCAAGTAATAGTTTCGAAACGTCGACACACAACGCGTAACTATTAACTATCAATCAGAAGTTATAATTAATAATAATTTTAATAATAATAAAATAATAAATAAGTATAATTTATTGCTATATTAGTGAAGTATTTATTATATAAAACCTTATTATAGGACCAATAAAACCTTTCTGAACAGTGTAATCGTCGTTAATAAAACCGTATAATAGAAGGACTATACGTCCTGCTTCATACAGGATCGTCCTATAATTGATCACTCGGTCCTGTTGTCCTGAGAAACCCTGTTTTTTTTTTTATATATATATATACTTATGCCATTATTATCCAAATATTTTGAAAATCATTAATTTAAATTATATTAATATTGTAATATTACATTTAATACTCCAGTTACTGTTATCTAATGAATAAAATTGTAATTTCAAATATTTTCTCCATTAATGATCTTTCCACTACTCGAATACTATGCACATTTGAAGAAGAATTGATTTACATATTTTCAAACCTTTCATGAAAAATCCATCTATTGTAATATATTATCAAGAAATATTGATTAAATTTAACCTAATGAGTATATTATAAACAAATTGTAAACTTAAGAAACTTAATTTAGTAAATTACTGAAATTATTTATATTTTGAATGTTTGCAATAACCTGAAAACTTTATTGTGATGAAAATCATTAGAGTAAACATCTCATTATCCCATAGGTATACATAAAGTAAACTTTTTTCTTCACAATTTTATACATGACGTCTAAGGTTATCCAAATTTTTTTTTTTACAGTAACAGATTGTAAAGTATCCTATTCAAGCCTTTGAAATAATTCTAATCTACTAGTCCGAGAAAACATATTAAAGTGCAACAAAGACACCGTCCGATCCGGTTTTACATGTTTATGTCACAATAGCATTACCTAAATTTCAAAATTATATTTTGCTCGTACGTTAAAAGTGAAACACATTCGTTTTAAACTATTTAGTATAAAATCTTTCACGGTCTTGTGATGTTCCCAAATTAGTATCGCCGAACTGACCTTTTCTATATTCTCTGTTATATAATTTTCAAAATATGATTTACCCCGCCGTATGATGAAATAATATAATTATTATGACATAATAAATATGCCGCGTCACTCAATGTCACTTATTTCGTCCAACTATATACTGTAATATTTCTATTTTGTTACTTTGTACAATATAATTCAATCGATAATAATTAGTTTATTATATTGTATGGAAATTTCATTTCGCGTATTTCATTTCGAGTACTTTCGCTCGCTAATTCGTACAAGTAGCTTTCGAATTGGCGTTTTTCTTTTTTTCGAAATCATAATAAAGCTCTGAAATTCACGTCATTTAATTTCCCGTCGCCAATTAACGAATCGTCGCCCTAGTGATCACGTAATGGTATATACCAGTGGTTCTCAACCGGTGTTTCGCGAATTATTGTTAGGAGTGTCAATTGTTGTTAATTATATAAATTTTATAATGTTTTAAATTCAGGACCAAGCGAAGAAGCTAGTGTTTTTCATTGATGTTTATTTTTATTTTTTTTTTCTGTAAACACATTTTCTAATACTTGTCGAAAATTATGACCAAAATCTTTTAGAATCGGAATTCAACCTCTAGATGGTACTTTTGAAAGGTTATTTTTCGAAATTCTCAGTATTTTTCCAAAATTTGGGGAAAACTACATAACATAATTCAAAAAAATGCTTTTAAAACTTTTTTTTTTTATCCAAATGTTATGAAATTTTTAAGGTAAATACCAGATAATATGAGTAATAACACTTTTTTCTCGACAATTTTTTGTTTCTTTTCTCAGTTAATAGTGGAACAATAAAACTGGATATCTTTTCTTTAAATTTCAATACACCCATCAAAAGTACCCCATCCAAGGATCGGAGTATACCCATAGTGCTAAGTAAATCCGGCTTTTTTTTATAAATTACGTATAGGTATGATAATTTACATAGATGATAATTATTATTATTTTTTAAAAAATACAATAACTGAATTTAGTGTGTCGCCGTATGTAAAAGGTCGAGAACTATTGGTATATACAAACGAGTTAAGAATATTATATAGATTGAATATTACAGGACGGAATTTATTTACGTTTTTTTCATAATTATTGTTTTTGAAACGGTGAAAATCAACTCGATCGACACAACTTCAAGAGAAGGTTTTTCAACTGGTCTTTTGAAAAAAAAAAAAAAAACTCAATGTTGACTCATTATGGTAATTGGTTATTCCTAACGAGAACGAAGAACTCCCGTGGTGCCCGCATCAAACGCTTAAAATTTGCTTAACGGTTTATTTACTAATGATCCCAAAGACGGGCAATTTTATTTCTCTATTCCATGATTATCCCGTGTGTAGAAAATAACGTACAATATTTACAAAAACAGTCCTTTTCGACTTTCCGTGTCGAGGGCAGTCCGTTTTTTGCCTGCGAATTTCGCAAAGAAAAAGGATAAACGTAATCGTGCAGGATTTTTTTTGTACATAAAATATGGTCATATTATTTTAGATTCTGGACGGAGCGAAGAAGCTACGATTTCCGATTTTTTTCTCCGTTCTGTGGATAATTTTTCGTATACTTGTCTCCAAAAGTTTCGACCAGCAATTTTTTTTAAATCGGAATTTGGCCCTTGAGGTTTGCTTGAAGATAAGGTAATTTTTCAAAATTCGTATTTTTCCAAAGTATAATGGACACCGTATAAAATGTTCTTTGACGCTAATTTTTATCTCGTTTTGACTGTTTTTTTGGTTGTTATAGAAAGTCGACCAGCAACTTCTTGTAACCATTATCGCTTTCGTTTGATCTACAACAAATCATTGTTCTGTTATCAGCTTATCACATTCCTATTGTTGCAATCACGATTACAGTTACGCAAGAAAATATTTTGATTATGTGTAGAAAAAAAATGTTGGTAATTTTTTTCTAACGCTTTTTTTTCTCATCATTTTTTAGATTCTGAATGAAGTAAAGAAGCTAGTGTTTTTACAATGAAGTTTTTTTTTTTTTTTCTGTGTACAACTTTTCGTATAGAAATACTCGCCCAAAAGTTTCAATCAATAACTTTTTGAAACCGGATGCCTCTAGATTGTACTTTAGAGAGGTCAATTTTAGAATTTCTCAATTCTTCAATTTTTTTTTTTTGGAAAAAACTACCCAAAATTTGACAAAAACGACTCGGAAACCATCATTTTATGATCCGAATTTTATGAAAATTTAAACATAGATATAAAATCCTATAAAAAAGATTTTGGCGTAAAAAAATTTTGAAAATGTGAAAAAAAATTTTGAACATTTTTTGAAAAATTTTTTTTTCTTATATTATTAACTTCCTTCGTTCAGAATCGTTTTACTGAAGAAATGATTTATCATTTCTTTAAAACTTAATACGCCCGTCAAGAGAATACCACCCGTCGTGCGAAGTACACCCATCGTGCGAAGTATGTCCTGCTTTTTTTTTTAACCCTTATCTTATGTTATATTTTTCAGTATTAATCATGCTGATGGCTCGTGATGGCTGTCATAGTTTATACAATTTGATTCAACGTCTACAGAATGATATAGGTCAAATAGCTCTTTCGGGTGTTTGTGATTTTTTTTCTCTTTCTGTGAACACTTTTTCGTATAGAAATACTTGTCCGAAAGTTTCGATCAGTATCTCTATAGAACCGAAATTACACATAGATGGTACTTTAAAGAGATCATTTTTCCAATTTCTCAATACTTTTTTCAAAAACGGGGAAAAACTATCGAAAAATTGACGAAAAACGGCAAAAAACGCAATTACCGGAATTTCCGTAAAACTGAAAATTACTTTTTGACATAATACGGCTAGAGACTTGAAATTTTCACCAACCACTAAAAATAGTTACAAAAACATTTCATTAAAATTTCAAAAAGATTTGATCAATTTTGAGTTAAGTACGGCATTTTGAAAATTTCGGAAATTTCTCATTTTTTGTTAGTTTTTATGTAATAAAATTTTCGATTTTTGATATTAAGACTTGAAAATTTAATATAATCTCACTGACATATATGTCTAATTGATCTGAAAAAATCTCAAAAATCGTTAATCAACTTTTTTTTTATAGGCACCTGTTTGAAGTTAGAATGTCGAAGAAATTCGTTAGTTTTACCTAAAATTACGCACTTTAACGTAACATATAAGAAAATTGGTTAAATCGATTGTTTTGAAATTTGGTGACTAGATAGAAAAATTCATTGTGAATATTTTGGTGCAATAAAATTTCTTACGGACGAATAATTAAACATTTTACAAGGGTTTGATTGAAAAAAAATTGGAGAAAATACAGACAGATATTGTGAAATATCTATATACTATATATGCATTTAATTACTGAAGGTTGATAATGTTTTATTGCATCTTATGTATTTTTCAACGCTGAATACGATGGTGTGAATTAAATCCTGAAAATACGAAAAAAAAAAACACACACAGATTTGTAAAACCAATAGATTCTTCGCTTTCGCTTAGAATCTAAAATTGAAACTTTTTTTAATCCAAAATTTATGAAGATTTAAATTTTGATGGGCAATACATAGAATACATATTTTTAATTTTATGGTTTTATTTCATCTATTCGAAAAATTACTTAGATTCAATAAGTGAAAGTTTCTGCTAGATAATTTTGCTCACATGGTACTTTATAGCTGTAATTTTCTAATAAATGTTAAATCCAGGTAACAAAATAATTACCATTAAAAAAAATAAAAAAATAAAGTTAATTTCATGATTCATAAATGTTATTTAAATAAAAAAAAATGTCAAATATCTTGTAGTCTTGTAATACAAATATTGTAGAAATACGTAGAAATATTGGGGGACATTTTGTTTGTTTATTAACGTGTAATATACTGGATACATTTTAACAATAATTTATCTCCATATTTCCTGATACTTTTGCCAAGAAAAAGGTAAAATTATCAAAAAATTTAATAAAAACGGTAAAATTTGTGGTGAACTAGATTGTCATGAAATAGATTTTAATAATTTCGTCCGAACTCCAAAACTAATAAAACTAAAAAAATAATATTTTATCTAAAATAAAAAAATGCAATTCAGATTGAAAAAAAAAAAATATTGAAAATTTTTATTTGTTTTGGGATAAATATGGAATATTGGGAAAATATTAAATATCTAGTTTTACGTAATTTTTTTTCTTCATAATTTTTTACCGACAAAATTCTCGTGTATCTTTCTACCAATTCTACCTGTTGTTAAATTTTGTTAAAGCTCAATAAATATTTTATTTTGTAAGCGTTTATTGGTAGAATTTGTATGAAACGTAAAATTATGTTTTTTTTCGATCAAAATCTCATATTTTATCATTAATATAGAAACATAGCTTCTAAAATTTTCAAAAAAAATTTGATCACTTTTGAGATAGATACCAAATTTTGGAAATATGTCATTTTATGTAAGTTTTATTTTAATAAAATTTGAAATTATTTTTACTTGAGTTAAAAATTTAATACAACTCTACTCATATAAATATATACATATATAAAGAACATTTATATAACCTTTTTTTACAAGCATTTAATGTAAAAGAAACTACTAGTTTTCAGGTAAAATAACGATTATTTTTTTATTTTTATCAAACTCTCAAAAAATTTTAAATTTTAATTCTGTAGAAATTTTTTCACTTAAAGATTTTTGACGTATTTATTTAGTTTAGGGTATAATTTTATTTAAATTTGGTTCAATAATTTTTTAAAATAGTATAAAGCTAGAATCACAATGCTTTTTTTTCACGAAAATAAAATACGTATTTAATATAATTTGTTTAATTTTTAATATTTATTTTATAATAAATATTATAATATTAATTTAATAAAATATTTTTAATATTTATTAAATATTAAAAGTAAAATAGTAAAAAAGCGGACATACCTCGCACGATGGGCGTACTTCGCACGACGGGTGGTATTCACTTGACGGGTGTATTGAATTTTAAAGAAACGATAAATCATTTCTTCAGTAAAACGATTCTGAACGAAGGAATTTAAAAAAAAATATAAGAAAAAAAAATGGAAAAATTTGAAGTGCCGGGCGGGAATCGAACCCGGTACTGTCACGTTCAAAGCCTGGATCGTTTCCACTCGGCCACAAACATTATTTCATCTTTTAGGTGAAATAGTAGGTATTTAATATAATAGTCGAAAATATTGAATTTTTAAAATAGAATAAAATAGTTAGAAAACTATTGTTGCACGTGGATTTTAATACACACCATCGTATACAGCTTTGAAAAATACATAAGATGCAATAAAACATTATCAACCTTTAGTAATTAAATGCTTATAATATATAGATATTTCGCAATATCTGTCTGTTATATCTTCAACTTTATTACAGTCTTACCTTTGTAAAATGTTTAATTCTTTGTCTGTAAAAAATTTTATTGCACCAAAATATTCGCAAAGAAATTTTCTATCTGGACACCAAATTTCAAAACAATCG
>JAIPRM010004820.1:0-21976 GCA_025469315.1 Stegophylla sp. TES_Ste_2020 | reverse complement strand
CGCATTTACGCGATTAAATTATAACTCTACACTTATATAAGATACATTAGTCAATTAGTTTTTTTTTTTTTTTTTTTTTCACTTAGTATGGCCCATTTTTAGTATTTTTTCCTAATAATAATAATAATAATAAAAAAAGTTAAAATAAAATAATAAAAATACATAAAGATTTCGTTAATTTCAGCTCGTATATATATAAATACGTATATCGTATAATTTAGTTAAATATAATATTATTATCTGACTTAAAAGTATCTATCCAAGAGATGTCTCCTGTTGTATAGGACGTACGCGCTAAGGGTATATTATTATTATACGATTACAATACAATATTATATTCTATGACGTGTTTTTTTTTTTTTTTTTTTTTTTCAGACAGATCGCACACAGACAGATCGAGTGATATTCATCGGACGGCCTTCGGAATGATATGATGGTCGTGTTTTCATAATATTATATTAATAATACTGTTATTAAGCTCACGGGACTCGCGTCTGGGAGAACGTTTGTTTGCATAATATTTGCGCTCCTCGCTTATAATAATTATTATTATTACAATAATTGCAAACGTTCTCGGTGACGCGCGTTTCCGGGAACGATGGCCATCAGTCTAGTATGAATGCGAATCATTCTGTCTGTACGCGATCTCGTCGCAGAGAATAATCTACAAATCAGCTCGGTGTGTCATAAGGTGGGGGAGGGTGGAGGGGAGGAAATAACTATAATGATTAAATTAAATTTGCACGTGTATAAAAATGATAATAGCGCACAAATCGTTATTATATATATATATATAAAAAGATAATTTAATAATATATTAAAAAAAAAAATACAATATTAAAAAGGAAAAATGACGTTCGATACGAGTGAGTTAATTATATACGTATTACATATATAAAATAATATTGTTTGTACCGAAATTGTTTTAAATATTTCCCCCCTCCCGGGGCCCACTGGCCTGCGCGGTGACCGCATCAGTTTATTCTGCCCTTGTGCGTCAGGAAACATCTGGCCGGCGCGCCGGTGATGACGTGGTGCGCGGGATCGTCGCCACATCCTTTGACCAGCCTTTTGGACCGGTAGCACATGACGGTCAGCGCCAAACTCAGGAAGCACAGCACGGTGGATGCGAGTGCGAGCAGACCGGCCAGCAGACCGGACCGTACGCACACCGAGTTTTGACTGTTGTCCGTGTAGTATCCCGTAGTTCCTGCAAAAATGGTTTATCCGTTAATAATTATTATTTCGATTTAAAAAAAAAAAAAAAACATTTGAATTTTCATATATTATCATCTTTTGTCGTCCAACACTACAGTATCGGGTTTTTATCCGTTTCCGCCAAAAGTTTACATTTATCTTTTTCGTAAAAATATTAATCGATCAATTATTTCCTTTTCCGTCAAATGAAAAAAACCTACAAGAAGTACGTTGATTTTTAAAACCGAAGTATTTCAAAACGAAATAACGTGAACATTTTTTGCTTTTTAATAAACAACAAAAAATATGTTGTTATTTTTTTTTTTTTATGCCATACTATCGACAGATAATCTTTACTATTTAAAAATATCAAACAAATATTGGTGATTATGATTTTATTGTAAATTACCTACACAAAAATATTATATTTCAAAAACGTTTGAGACCAATTTTCAAGTAATTACAGCATTTGAAAATTTGGGAAATTTTTCGTTTTTCGTTAGTTTTTAATTCAAAAAATTTTAATGTATGGATATTAGCAGATAAAATTTAAATGCAAACATTCTCATAATATGGATAATCAACGTTCCTAAAAAAATCTCGAAAATCGTAAGTCAACTTTTTTTTATAACCATTGAAAGTTGGAATTTTGATAGAATTCATTAGTTTTACATAAAATTACACACTTAGATTCATATAAAAAATAATTGGTTCAGATGATCTTTATAAAACTTGTCACATAGATATTTTGGTGTATGAAAATATTTCATGGACGAATAACTAAAAAATTTACAAGGTTTTTATGGGGAAAAAATCGGAAAAATTACTATAAACAATATTAAATACTATAAATAAAAATAAACATGGATTACTTTGTTACTGATTAATAATATTACACTATTGCTGGACATTTAAAAAAAATTAGTGAATTTTATTCGATGTACCTATTATTGGGAAAAAAGTTAATTCTATAAATATTTCAAAATCCAGAGATTCCCATAAAAAGACCAAAATGCCAATTATATTAATTACTGAAAGGTTGAGCATTTATTAATTTAGAAAAATAGACTTTTATTGCAGTTTTCATTATTATTAAGACAATTATAACCTCATACACACGCGCGCACGCATACAAATGTCGAATACCCAACATAAACATTATAACATTTTATTAAATATATCCTTATCGTCAATTATTATTATCATATATTATTTGAAGTTTTCGCACATAATTGTTTTATTGAAGAAATGATTTATCGTTTTTTTAAAATTTAATACACCCACCAAGAGCTTCACACCCCAGATATGAAGAACACCTGTCGTGCGAAATATGTTCGGATTTTTATTTTTTTTTTTTTATGTATTTTGTACCTTTCTCATTTTGTTGATGTCGTGATACAAGATATATATTTTTTTAAAGAAATAATTAAAGTCAATAATTATAATGCATAGTTGAAATTTATTGAAATATGTATATTAGTACATTTTCTCTATTTAATTGTCTACAGCTGATTGTCTTAATTCACAAAAATAATCAAAAATGAGTTTCGTTTCTTAAGTTTGAAAATAGTTAAGAACTATTTTTATAATTAAGAACAATTAGTTACAAAAATATCTTGTAACTAATGGCAAAAAAAGCATATTTTTGAAAATGTTAAATGGATCATCTATCTCGTATCTATAATTGAAATCTGATGTATCTAGGTAACTTTTTGTGAATAATTTTTCCATTTCTACTTATTATATGCATTTGTTAACACCAGCATCTCGTTTTATGGACATATTTCCTGATTTCCTTGAGCTCGGTGGGAAGATTATCATAAAATCGAGCGAACTAGAAGCTGTCGGAATATGACTTTTTGAAGAATACCATTTTGAGAGTTCAATGTTCAATGATTCGGGTTTATAATGTATTGTCGACATTTATAATAATTTATGCTCACTTAAACGGATTCTGGAATACATTTTTTTCTTTATCGCATTATATTCCGTATTTATCTCGGTCAAATTCAATCATTATTAAAATATACAGGCTTTCACGAGTAATAGTAACGATTATTATTCGGACATTGTGAAAATGTAATATATTTTTTTTTACGAGCCACATTAAATTATGCTTCGAGGACCGCGGGTTGCCGACCGATGGTCTATAGTAAGTGAGCAGCATCATTATGTGACGGAGTAACCTAACCGCAAAAAACGTATAATAGATTTTACAAATCGGACGTCGGATACGGTGTCGTTAGCATCAGTAACTTTAAAATCAGTGCTCTCCCGACAAGAAGAACTGATGCGTTTAACTATATTATTATTTTTATATCATAAAAAAAAATTTTAATTTATCATAACCATTATTGAACGATTGTACAATCGTTTAAAAATTCTACGGCGAACGGTAACGAATAATAATAAGTGATAATTTAAAGGACGATTGTGCGCGTCTGTGAAATAGTCTGTGATAAAATTTCGGGAAACGTGGAATTGGTTCCCGGGTCAAATAAAGTGTTTGAATTGGTTCCCGAAAAAAACTGAATCAAATACAGATTCTTAAAAGAACTATCGGGAAATATTGAACGTTGGACTGGTACAAATTTCGGCTTTTCATCACTAAAATGTCCCCAAGTTGCACAACAAGTCGAAGGGTGTATATAGATGGAGCAGAGCGAAGCGACGAGTGCCAAAACACGCACAGAATCTGCTGATAGTCACAAATAGGGAAGTATTATTTTTTATAATTAAAATATTTCTTAAATGAGAAAGAAATTGTTGCTGGTTGAATATATCATAATAATTTAAAAATTTAATTTAACATGGTTGTATTAGCGTGAAATCTTGCAGGAACCAATTCGTATGTTACCTGTAGACAACTCGGGAACCAATTCGACAAAAGCGAACTAACTCGTAGTCGTCCAAAATTTCTCTGTGATAGGTGTTTACATTTCACAAGTTTTAAGCCAACAGGTTTAAACATGAACACATTTTAATGAATCGCAAATACAATTTATTCAATACAAATATTTCACTGTCTTTAACCCGAATCTAAAAATATTATGATTTTTTTTTTTTTTGAAATCGTCGACTACTGAACACCGTTAAAAACAATAAATCACGAGAAAACGCGTTGCATAGTATTTTTCAGACTTGGGGCGGTAAGGCCCAGTGTAGATAAATCAATACGCCATTATTAATAACTCACTGTTGCTCAATGCAGCGGCGTCTTCGCTGTTCTCGCCTTCCTGCAACACCCTCAAAGACTGGAACAAGTTGATGTTCTGCGAGAGGGCGGCTGGGGTCGTGGCCACTTCAACGTCGGTGGACCGTTTCGCAACACTTTTCGCGTTTCTCCAGTGACACGGTTGACTCTGTGTGTGTGTTAAAAAAAAAAAAAAGAAAAAATCTCGTCACTTTGATATCGAAGGAGATAATTATTATACGGGTTTACTACAAATACGATTGAAGAAGTTGTTTTTTGATTTTTATATAATTGAAATAATAATTAAAAATTTTACTTATTTAATATTTATAAACTGGTAAATTGCATTATTAAGAAAAGTAACTGGGTGTGTAGGGGGAGGGGTATTTCCCCTATATTCCTTTGTTCTACACTTTTCTATATTTATTCTTCAGAAAAATTTCTACGTCGACCGATGAATTTATTTTTATATATTTATTTGGTGTTTATCATTTAAGTGATACGAGAAATAAAGAAATTGGGTTAATTATACAATTGAAAAATGCGTAGTATAATGATGAGAGATTTTTAATTTTTTAAACTCGCGTCTATTACAAATTTAGATCCAATTATAAAAGAAGCCATTTATGCCATTTATTTACAATTAAAAAAAAATGATATAGGTATTTAGAGATAAATTCAATAAGATTTTTGACATGAAATTTTTTTTAATTTCAATGATAACTGATTTCCACCGTACACTTGCACATTAATAGAGCAATACGGAGACGAATATCGTGAATCAGTTATCTTCGGTTTGGGTTCAGACAACTTACCGGACACCTTCCGTGGCACATCCGCACATCGCATTCGATGTAAAGAGCCGGCGACCCGGTGAATCTGAACGTTTTCATATACGCGAACACTTGAGTCTCAAACACTTGGCTTTCGCTCCATGATCCTCTAAAACGGCTGATTAACTTGTCGTCCACAGGGCATCTGGAAAACAAAAGGAAAGTGATAAAGTCAACGTCCACATGTGTCGATACCGGTTTTCGAAAACGTTTTCCGTTGTTTTGCAATACGATAACATAAAATACTACGAAATAACTATGGCTACTCACAAACACTAATTAAAGGGTAAGGGTCCGTGAATATCAAGCCTTAACTGGTAATATTTAACAAAAGATCTCTGATTTTCTTCTATAGAATTAAAAAAAAAATATAACATTGAAGAAATTAAGATTAAGAAAATGTAATTAATATAAAAATTATTCCCAATAAGTATTGTGTTTCCATCAATATTTAATGGTCAGTGTTTTAGTGTACTTGATTTTTAGAAGTAAACTTATTAATCAAAATTTGTTAATAAATGTTTTCCCAAATTCACATTTAAAATATTTAAAGTAAATTTACTGTTATATTCAGACATTTTTAAACTGAAAGAGTTGTGTATAAACCAAAGAAAGTCAAAAATAGGTATAGAACAACCAGAATACATGGTAATTAACCTACATTATAGGTACTGAGATGTAAAAAATGATGTACAGCATATTATAATAAACTAAAATGAACTCTCCATACATTTTGAAATTAAAAATGAAGAAAATTTTTCTTTAAGTAACAATTAAAATTATAAAAAAAAAATCATTTTTTGATATGTGTAAAGCATTTTTTTTAGTATAACACTGTTTATTAATCAAAATAGTTTGTGATTTTTGTGAGGAATTTATTGAGGACTTGGGCCTGAGGCCTCAAAATGTTTTAATTTAGGCTTTATATGTATATATTATTTCAATCGTTTGAGGTTTTGTCGTTACACTCACCCGTATTGATCAATGAGTTGGATCTTCTTCTGTGCTCCGTTATGCGCGTAACAATCGTTGACCACAATGTCAAAACCATCTGAAATCACGCAGAAACTCGTGAAAATATTGTTATAGAAAGTGGTTTATAGTGATAAATGACTAATTATAATTATAGATAGAGGTATTTTAGGTTCAGCGACGTGACACATGCTCCCGGGGTTAATGCCATAGGTTTATGCCATAATTTAGATGGAAAATATCATTGACATTTATTTAAATCGCTTTCTGAACAACGAGAACAAAATCAACAACAGATCATTTTCCTTTCCATTAATAGAATAATAGTATTATGTATATTTTACACTCTTAGTAACTAATATAAAATGACATTTCCATGTATCACTGTGATATGACTAAAAACAAAAAAACACGTGCACTGAAATTTACTAAAAGGGAAAATGACGTTCCCTTTATTGAAAACGATTAAAACGAAAAATAAATAGTTGTTATTTTTTTTTTTTCAATGGCGTTGACGAGATTTGGCCACTGATTTCCGAAACATATTATGATCGTAATATAGGGTGACCATATTTAAGAAAATAAAATACACGACAAATATATTTTTCATAATATTTTTAAATAAATAAGTGTTTTATGTTTTTGAATCGTGAAAAAGTATAATTTTTAAACTATCCTATTATAGATTAAGTTTAAACACAATAAAAAATATTATTTTGAAAAACATAATTAAACTAAATTGATACTTTTTAAACTTTCTTCAAATCCTTTATTCGTGTATATTGTATACTTTATAATTTCTATAAAAAACTTGTAAATTAATTTTACTATTATAATTTATTTAATAGTATCCACAAGATTTCTAGATTCTTACATTATTTTATTCAATAATTTCATTTCAAAACTTTTAAATCAACAGTAAGTCAAAAAACCGGATTAATATGGGACAGACTTGAAATTACGGGACAAAAAACGTCCTGAGAGAAGTTTATCAGAACAACAGGACGCAGAGCCGAAATAAAGAACAATCCTGTATAAAACAGGACGTGTGGTCACCCTATCGTAATATGACGTCCGGGAAGGCGTACGAGTGTATGCAATTCTGGACGCACGTGAGTCAAATGTAAAAACGGTGTTCTCCTGGTGATAGTATTAATAATTTCTTGGAAAAAAAAAAAAAAAATGACTAGTTATATGAAATATTTTTAATCTTTTAACACGCGACCTGTCACGTTCCTAGGCAAGATTTGGGAGTTTGAAGAATACGTGCAGTGATAAACACGTGGTGTTGTCGTTACAGTCGTTGTCTTTTGTCTCCTTACCGTATTTGCTCCTCATGTAGATGATCAACGTCAACGGGTCTCCGACGCGCACCGGTCCACCCACTCTGTTTCCCGTGGTGCCATATCCGTACCGTATTTCCATGTAACATTCAGGTGGCGACAGCGTGAAAACGACTGGATTTCCGGTGGCCACTCTGTAAACAGGACGAATCACATAATTTATGTTTTATCATAATGTTGGGGGCACATGTAATAAATAATAATAATTGTGCGAAAACACTGCAATGTGTGTATTATACGTACTCAACGTCTAAAAATGGAAATGTCACTGTCTTCCAGAAGTCGTAACCGTATTCGCAGGTCACCTTGAAGTGTTCGTCCCATTCTTCTTCGATCAGCGGATTGTACTGGACGGTGACGGTGTTCCACATGAGATTTTTCTGATAAACAAACAGTAGAAATCCTAATTAGATATTGATCGTTTTTAATCGCGATGATTAACATCATAAATCAGATCAGTGTCACGAATGTTTAAGCAACCGACTACAAAAGATAATTTATTACTCTATCCTTATTTATATATTATAGATTAAAATCAAAGTTAAAATATCGATCATCAATAATATTATTCAAATTCTTAAAAAAAAAAAAAAATGGATATCTATTTGACTGTGGAGATCTAAATGATCCAGGGCCGAGTTGATCAATGAAGATCTAAATGTCCGAAGAGCTAATCGTATATCGAGTAGTAACAGTAATCTTATATTAATTGCTAGGTTATATTTTGTGTGGGAATTTAAATCTAAATTTTTTTATTTTTAAAATTCTGAGTGGAGCCAAATAGCTATAGGGATTTCACAATTTTTTTTTCGATTTTTTTTTATTTTAATAATACTACCGGAAATCAACTCGCTACATTCAGAAACCCCCTAAATCCACTTTTTTACTTTTTGAGATAATCAATAAAAACTGTGTCATGGATTTAAAACAATTTTTTAACTCCCAAAAATTACCAAAAATACTCGACTACTTACTCTTTCAGATATTAGTGTAATTTTAGCTAAATAACTCACTAAGGGAGTGGGGAAAAAAAATATTTTTGAATTTGCACATGGAGAATTTTATTTTTGGCGTTTAGGGGGTTTCTGAAATAAACTACTCAATTAATACACTCACCGCTGGATTCTTCCGGGCGTCCTCTTGCCGCGAGTTCTTTCCCAGCGTGCCGCACCTGTTGAGCTGTATGTAAAACTCGTAGTAATCGCGGCCAGTGCCGTTGATGTACACGCAGTCCGGGTCGTACGAGTATCCGGACGAGTACAGCAGACCGCCGAAAGAGCCGTTGAATCCGATGCGGATTTTCATGTAATCGTCTTGACACTCGGCTTCGATGTCTGCGTACGCGCCACATTGGTATACGGGGACAAACAGAAATCACAAAATAATATATCATTAATATATGTATATTGTTATTATTTTATTCGGCCGAAACGATTACAATTAATTAATTAATTACAATAAAATAATTTAATAATAGGTGATACGAATAGCAACTGAGCTATGCTCGTATCTGGCATACATGGACTTAAACGATATCACAATTCGTTAAAAGTAAATAATAATATGCAATTAAAATAAGGTATAATTAATAACAGAACATGTCAAAAGAGAAAAAGAAAAAATACTATTGAACAAAAACTTAATCAACATATTATATATTAATATATTATACGATATTATGTTTAGAAATATTGACTTCTTATGATTTTATTGATACACACATCATCATCAAGATCACTGACTATTTTATTTATGGCCTTTTTTTTTATTTGATTTTTACTAATATTATATTCATCATTATTATTATATCATTGGTATTATTGGAACGACTTTCACATAAACTTTTTATTAGACCCTTTATGTATACATTTGTACACTATTACATTATAAGAATCCCCCCCTCCCCCAGATAGGAGATAGAAACGAAAACGGCCCCAAAAAATTCGCCACTATAATATTATGATAAACGTTAACCTTGTCTTGTGCTGCAGACGTGACGAATCGCTCGCCTATTCCGTTCGAACGTCATGTATATTATGCAGATGATGATGCGCGCGTTGAATTAAAAAAAACAAAAAAAAAAAAAATCCAAACGGATCCGTAGAGTCTTGCGTAATATTTACTGTACAATCATTTCGCTGTTTATCGTTCCGTACGGGAACGATTGCGGATTAATTATTTACTGTTTGTTTTTTACCGGTGGCCGTCGACCGCGCTCGGCACAGTTTTTGCGTCCTTACACCGCACCGGCGTGACCGATTAATAATAATAATTAACACGCGAATATTTTTAATTACGGAAGGGAACAACAACCGAAGAGTAACCGAAACGCGGACTAGTATAAAAATATTATAACTACTGCTATATAATGTATTGTAACTATTAATCATAACACAACAGTTATTGACGTGGGTGTCCAGAACAAGCGACTGGTCTGCACTCTGGACATTTTGTGCCCTCGGTAATGAAACACGATTATGGGACGAATTGAATTTGAAAATATCAAGTCTTAAAGATACGATGGAAATTTGAACTTTATGTAATAAAACGCAAAAGTGCCAGAGTTTGACCTAGGACTGCACTTCGGCATAAATATTATATTTCCTACGTATGCCATTAGTGCCATGGTTGTTTTGTTTTGTAAAATCAATAATATGTTATGCTATAAACCAAAACGTTGTTTTTTCATTATATTTTTAATTGTATATAAATATATCACTATAAAAAAAAATCCAGACATACTTCGCACGATGCGTGTTCTTCGCTTCTCGGGTGCGAATCTCTTGGTGGGTGCATTAAATTTTAAAGAAACAATAAATCATTTCTTCAATAAGACGATTCTGAACGAAAGAAGTTAATAGTATAAACTACAAGTACAATAAAAGTCGTCATTTTCAACACACTCACCAAAAGTATCTGACCCGAAGAGCGAAGAATTGTCCGTGGTATGTCCGGCTCTCTTGTTTCTACTTTACTTTACTTTACTTTACTTTACTTTGCTTTACTTTACTTTACTTTTTTTTATCTAATATATAAAAGAAAAAAATAATAAATGTGAAAAAAAAATGTTAGAAAAATATCCAACATTTTTTTTTTACATTTTCAAAATTTTCTTGCTCCAAAATCTTTCTTATATTATTTTCTATCTATGTTTAAATTTTCATAAAGTTCGGATCAAAAAATGATGGTTTTCGAGTAGTTTTTGTAAAATTTTGGGTAATTTTTTCCAAAAAAAAAAAATTTGAAGAATTGAGAAATTCAAAAGATGACTTCTCTAATGTACCAACTAAAGGCAATTCCGGTTTCAAAAAGTTACTGATCGAAACTATTGGACAAGTAGTAGATCTATACGAAAAAGTGTACACAGAAAAATAAAAATAAAGAAATAAACATCATTGTAAAAACACTAGCTTCTACACTTCGTTCAAAATCTAAAATATAGCACTGTTAAGCTTAAAATTTCATATTATTTAGACGGCGCATGAATATAAATACAAGGATATTTGGCTTATGGAAGTATTGTTTTGAGCTGAAGTTTCATTGATGGTTCAAAAAATATTTTTATTCGCTATTAGTTCTCGCGACTCGTACACATAGACATACATAAAAAAAAATTAGCATTTAGCCAAAGCGGCTAATTGCACACGTGTGTGCGTATAACTCAATGTAATTCATGAATACGTATAGAACGCAGGAAGTTTCACGCTGAATTTAGCCGTTTGTCCGAGTACTTTCTCGTTTTTACTTTTCGTCGTTTATCGTTAATCTCAGGTTTTTGAAATTATAATATGCTGCAAAGCCCTAATGTTAATTGGCACTAATTTTATTAGGATCTTAAACCCAACGAATTCTGAACATAAGCGTGCGTAGACTTTTCTTTCTGCATATTATAAATTAGGGGCCCAAATTGTTTTAAATATAAATTGTTATCAATTTTTTGCAGTGTAAGTTGGGTTAAGTTATCTTGCAACATTTTTTTTTTACAATCATATCTATTAACGTCGTATAATGAGTAAGTTTGTTAAAAGTCGATTAATAACATTTGTATTTATTTACACATTATATTCGGTCGGAAAGGCTCTAAGCTGCGCCACTTCTCTCATCTTGCATTTATTACTAATCAAATACAAATTATTGTACGAATTAAATTAGCAACAAAACAATGAAAAACTATTTCTTAAGTCAGTGATATTAGCGATACAATATATTACTCCTTTGGTTAATATATCCATGCTGACTGTAATATATAGATTTGTATCATCCAATCATACATCGTGTGTAAGTACTTGATTTTAGGTACCTATTTTTAATAATTTTTACTTTATTACTTAGTTATCTCTGAAATAAATTAAAGCATTTTAAGTATCTAATATAAATTTAATTCTACAGAACTGAAAATATTAACTTAATTTTAATGAAAAGTGTTTGAATTTTAGCAAATATTGTTTTTCAATAATACTGTAGTACAAACGTGACAATTCAAATTTGGTTCTTATTGTTGCAATTAGGGCCCCAGTTAAAGGATCCGGGGGTGCCTGTGCACCCTTGGCACCCCCTGTGCGCACGCCTATGATTCTGAACGAGAGAATTGTGTTTTATCACCAAACCAAAAATGTAAGAATTCGCAACGGATCTCGACGGAACAAAATATAATACTCCATTTAATAATAACAATAGATTTGAACCGGTCGCGTGTTGAACGGACAGTGGTGGGCGAGCGCGTCGAGTGGTCGATGACTGCTGCAGGTGCAGGGAGTGATTGGAAAACAAAATAAGAAGGAACACAACGCGCGATAAATACGTCTATTATTTTCACGGATATTAAATTCATTATGTTATCATCATCATTGTTATATTATTACCGCGCAGAGAGTTGCGACGAGAGTCGCGCGTTTTGTTTCGTATCGAAATCGTTAACACCGATGGCCACTGCCTCGTTCTTCACGAGCCCGAGGTCAGGCCGAAACCCGCGTCTCTCTCGTATTTACTATTATTATTATTATAATAGGCGGATTGGTTTGATAAACTCCTGCGCGGTAAAACAATGTCGTAACCCCGGCAAAACGACGTGACGAACTCGGCGGCGGTCGTCGTACAATTTTTCACGCGCGTCGCGTAATCCGCTCCTCGCCTGTTGCGCGATAAAATTGGCCTGAGCTCCATCCGGTACGGATATAATGCAATATTATTACTATAAACTATAATCAGCCTATACATATAAATATATATATATATTATGCGATGATGCGACGGCGACGTGATCCGGGGACAGGTGAAGACTAATCTGTCGCGTTGCCCGGAAGCGATTTGACGTGTTTTCGTGTTTCCGGTTTTTTTTGTTTTTCCGTTGTGCTCGCAGGCATGCGATCAAAATGCAAATCGGCAATGCCCCCCGCAGTGTCTTCCTTAGGGATTTTCGACGAGCTTGGGGCGAAAAAATATTTCCAAAGTCTCGTCTATGTTTTTCAAACAGCTTTTCCAAAACTCGGAAAAAAACTGCCTTAGTGGCGTAGCGTGGGGGAGGGGGTCCGCCCCGGGCGTCATTTTTAGGAGGAACGTAAAATAAAGTTGTTTCACCTTTTAGTGCTGATTTAGAAAGCAGCGAGCAAAAAAAAAAAAAAAAAGTGTATACTGTTAGCTTGTCGAGTGTTCTTCACGCCTCGGGTGGGATACTCTTGATGCTTTTTACGGTTGTATTGAATTTAAAACAATCATTTTTAGTAATTGGCGAAAGTTTCAAGTTTCTAGTTACATTATTTTCAATTTTACGGAAATTCCGGTAGTTGCCTATTTTGTCAATTTTTCGACAGAATTTTCACTTTTTTGAAAAAGTATTGGGAAATTGGAAAAATTCCTCTCTTAAGTACTATCTGGGTGTGTTTCGGGATCTGTAAAGGTACTGATCGAAACTTTTGGACAAGTATTTCAATACGAAAAAGTGTTTTTAGAAAGAGAAAAAAAAATAAAAAAATAAATAAACATAATTATAAAATCATAAGCTTCTTCATTTCGTCCAGAATCTAATACAACTTTTGAAATATAAGCATTGAAGCAGAAAGCAAAAAAAAAAAAGTAAATTTTTCCTTAAAAGGAGAGGACAGCAAATCTGATCTCCACCCCGGGGCGCTAAATTACACGCTACGCCTTTCTGCTTTGACGACGATGACTCTAGCTCTCTAACTACTACGTGCGAATAACTACGAACATACTGCGACATCACGCATTGGTGGCTTCTCCTCAATACAGTATTCATGACAACAACTCAAAAAAGATGGATTCAAAAAAAATCATTTACGTTACAGATGAAACGATATCAGAAAAATACTAAGTATATTACTGTCGCGACACACTCACGCCACCCGGATGGAATTAATGAAGTGACCTGAGGACTAAGAATAGGACTACTTAAAATAGCTTAATATGCAGAAAAATTGAAAAAAAAAAATGTTAAATGATTTTATTACTTAGCTACTCAATAAAAATTAAACACAAAAATTATATTTACTAGCACTCTAATTATTAAAGTCTAAATAATCAAGTAATTCGAAATTCGTAGCTATCGCTTGTAAATCCCAACTACTATATCCAATTCCACTTGTTAAGTTTTATAGTAAATAATATCAATGCATGTCCACTTTAGCAGTGTGGGGCGGACACACGTATACTTAGATTGAATCATTTTCAAAATATGAATAGATTCGGTAGTAAAACGCTGCCAACTATGAAGATAATATAACAATATGTATATATACGATATACCTGCGCACTTTGGCGGTTAATATTATTACGAGCACATGTATAGACGCATTCGGTTTTTTTCTCCATTTCGTTATTATAATAATATTATAATTTATTCCGATATTATATACGTGTTTACGGTGGATTTTTTTCCTGTTGTGTGTGTGTGTGGCTGTACACGTTTCGCCTCAGTACAACTTACTAATCCACGCATGTATACCAACGAGCATATTCTATTTTTATGCACAGTTTTTTTTTTTTTTTTTTTTATAAACTTACGTGAAATTCCGATAATATAAAAATACGTAACGGTGATGTGTATTAGAAAAAAAATAGCATTAGAATATTAAAACAGGTGTGTACCTACTCACACTATAGTTGCATTGCATTATAATATTAGTTTTGACGTCACCGATTCGGGATGATAGGTTTTTTTTTCCATTTTTATTCTTCCAGATACCAAGTGGCGGACGGAAAAAATATTTAATTTTTAAATTTCTCATAATCGATTTCGAAAAAATCCTCGCGCACTGATGAAACGAATAATTTACACACGCTTTGACTCTCTAATAATATGCGATTACTTCAAAGTGTCGTTAAACTCATTGAAACAATACGTTCTCTTAACGCGTATTCGAATTTTTTAGCCGACGAGAAGAGCGAAAAAAAAATACACAAAAACCTGCAAACCATATAGTTCCATAATCGCGAACAAACTCTGTAACTATATTAAATTACTATAAAATTATCGATTGATTATCATCGTCGTCGTCATACTATTGACTTTTTTTTTTCTCTCTGTCAATTAATAACGGATTTCCAGCTGCGTTTACTCTTACACAGCGTGGATCGTACCTATGTCTAATAATACCTCCCGTTAGCGCGCTGCTGTTGATTGCAAGTAGACATCGCCTAATTATACTAAACGATTTGAATGTTTTGCAAAAATCAAATTAAAAAAATACAAAAAAAAAGAAAAACCACTGTAAATAGATTCAACAATAATTGGATGAAAATACGACTGTTGCACACGATCATCGTCATCGGGTTTTCAGCGTGTAATAAATATACACCAGATACGTCAACTATAAACGTTGTCGTCGACGGGGGGGGGGAACATTACTTTATTCGTTTTGATTCGCACGACACTAAACAATAATTGAATCGTTTATTTCAGAAACCCCCCAAACGCCAAAAAAATAAAATTTTGCACGTGCAAATTCAAAAATATTTTCCCCCACTCCCGTAGTAAGTTATTTAGCTAAAATTACACTAATATCTGAAAGAGTAAGTAGTCGAGTATTTTTGGGAGTTTTAAAAAATTGTTTTAAATCCATGACACGGTTTTTTTCAGGGGCTTTCTGAAATAAGCGATTCAATTATTGTAATACATAGTACGTTGTTAAGCTCGGAGTAATAGTAGAGTAATGTTTGGACGGCAAGCCGTTTGCAACGAAAGAACTGTGAATATTAATAACCCCCTTCGGCGAAACGTCGCTTTAATATCTTTTACCGATAAATTACCATATATTACTGTCAATGGTCATCGATCAGTAGTGGCAGCACTTTGCGGTGCCACGAGATTCATCAAAATGGTATAGTACACAAAAACACGAGTAACAAGAGTGTGCAGAAAAAAGAGGGGAAAAAATACCAAACTTCTCCGATGTGTATGAACGGCGGTAGAAGTTGTGATGTCGTAGGCGTGATCGATTTGGGTTGATAAATGATGGTCTATTTTAGTCAACGTATCAATATAAATATTCGATTCATACGATTTTTTTTTTTTTTTTTGGTGTAATAACCGATCTAGTCCCGAAAGGTTTCCCAACCTGTGAGTTACGTGTACTCTCGGGGGTAAGCGAAACGATATCAGAGGTCAAGTGGAGAAAAAAAAAAAAGAATAATGGTGGAATAATTTAAAATTAGTTTTATTTAAAAAGGTGCATTTTCCGTCAAATATTTCCATATAATAATAATAATATGGTAATCGGCAGAATGTCCCACGCGGATTAGTACGTCACACTCCAGTAACGAACAAAAAAAATAAATAAATAAATAAAAGGTTATCAACTCGATGAAGCAAGAGTAATTCTGGTCCAAGAGGTAATGATGAAAAAAGCTTGTGATTCACAGGTCTATTATAATGGGTCATTTCTCCTCATTAAAAATAAAATTTCACTTGAATATTATTATCGAATAATAAAATGTCACTGCAAAAGTTGTAAATTATATTTGATTAACAATTATTATAAGTGGTAAAATCTGAATAATAATTATTAGAGCAAAATAATGGGTTGGGGTAGAGAATTTAGAAATATCCACTAAAGAGTGTTTACTTTTTATTCAGTGAATAAAAAACCCTACGGAACTCATACATATTACACTTTTGACTTTCGATCATGGAGTTATGATAATTGAAATAAAAAAAAAAAACAAAAAATGTATTGTTGATAATTAGATCTGGGATTTTGGAGAAGTCATCTTTTTTTCTGGAGTTCAAAAACGTGGGTCCGTAAATAAGAAATGAGTTTTGGCTAATAGTATTACCTACTTATTTTAACTTTGCAGTTTTTTTAGCATTTGTTGACAAATTTAATTTTTTAAATAACTTTTTAATGACTTTATAGCATTTTTTTGTTTAAAAATATTAGACAGCATATTATAATGATTACACAGTGCAATTATAATTTTGTTCGGATAATAATTATTGGCATAACATACTCTTGGTGATTCTCTTTTGGATACTCTTGGTGGATGTGTTGAAAATAATGACTATTATTGTTTTTTTATGTTATTAACTTCGTTTGTTCAGAATCGTATCAGCAAAGAAATGATACCCGTGGTGGGAATACGTGCTTTTTTTTTTCTTAATGATTCTCGAGAAATGAAAGTCAAAAAATTTACATATGCCTGCCGACTTGGGCACGTGTCTAGGCGTTGTTTTGCGGTCAACGTGCAAAATGACGTGTCCTCCATATACACTTCTGAGAGGTGTCCATTAAGTATCGACTTTTTCACTGACTCACTGTTATAATAATAATAATATTATAATAGTGCCTGCGACTGTTTCGACGACGACGACGACGACGACGACGGAGAGTTGACGATAACGTCGACCACGGACGGACGACGAGAATAATTTGCGGTTGTGGACCCCGTGGGAGACTCGTAAATAATATACTTTATGGTCCATTAATTTCATTCAATAGGACTATTAATAAAGAGTACGAATTTCACGGTATCTCTCCCCTCTCCTCCCCTGCGGCCGTCGCCGTTGTCGTCAGAAGCCGTCGCGCGCAAGTCTGCGACGGACAATAATTTTTGTAATCGGTTCACAAATGTTATTTAAAAACGCGGATGCTGCGGCGGCGGCGGCGGCGGGGATCCGTGGAAATTTTACACGAAAATTAAATACCCATCTCGCGGTCATTTATTATTATTCATATATTATTCGATGACGATGCAACGAATCGTGTACAACAGTATATTATAATATCGTAATGATAATAATATATAACGTATCATTTATAATATACTGCCAGTATAAAAATAATGTATACAATGTTATAATAATGTGTACATACGTTCAGTGTGTTGTTATTATTACTATTATCTGTAGGTATATTATTATAATACAGTGGCACTGTCATCATTATTGTTATTGTTATTATTATTTTCACGTTCTCGCCACGTTTACTATGGGTACTAGTATTCCCCAGAATCCAATGTATTTGCATGTTGTTTTCAGATTTTCCGAGTGGAGTGAAGAAGCTAGTGTTTATATTATTATTATTTTTTTTTTTTTTTCTGAAAAGACTTCCTCGCATAGAAATACTCATCTAAAAATTTTCAACAGCGACTTTTTGAATCGGAATTTGACACTAGGCAGAAATTAAAAAGGTAAATTAACGATATTTGGTAAAAACGGCTTTAAAACTTTTTTTTATCTAAACTTTATAAAAATTTTTGAATATGGTCAAAGAAAATATTCAACATGTGAGTTTATTTATTTATTATTATTTTTTTATTTTTGTAACACTTTTGTAATATCAACATAGTTTTTTTTTGTTTTATTTTTTAAATATAAAACTGACAATTATTATTTTTATGTATCCCACGGTGTAAAGTATACCAAATTGTTTTCTCACGCTTTTGTACGAGGTTTGTCTTTTTATAGAGATATTACTAATTTTATGCAAAGTTCGAAGATCTCATTTCGCATTTTTTGCCTACTGTGACTATAACGTCAATTTTTTTTTGTAATTTTGGTGTATTTTTGTAGACGTGTTTTTCTTTATTTTTATCATCAAATGTCACACTTTTTTGCAGTGCCTAATTTATATAAAACTTGATTTTCGAAAAATATCTGACATCATATTATTAATTATTGTAAAACCAGCCTGTTCTTGAATGAATTATTTTGAAAAATGAAATCAGTCTACGTGTAAGTACGTCCTTGATTATTAATGAACTATAAAAAAAAATATATTTTGAAAATTTTAGACAATTTGAAAGTTAATATTTGATATCTATAGAGTTGTTTTTTGAAAATTAATGAGTCATCATAGCATTTTTTGGTCATCTAGTCCGGGATTTACTAACATTACTCGCGTGCACATCACATGTACCTCATTAGTCATTATGCACATGCGCCGGACATATTCGGTAACACATTAAGTTGTCAAATTAAATGTGATTCCCGTGCCAAAATACGTTTTGAAACCGTCGGCAAGCGTGTAAATTATTAATTTTTTTTTACACTCCCGACAAACCCAATAATACACGACCACGTGCAATGGAATACGCGACGGACCGTAAAAACGTTGTGAAAATTCCAACGACGACTACTAATGACTTATGTTATTTTTTGCCTCTCCTGAACGAATCGTATGTACATATATATATTTTTATTATTTATAAACATATTGTAAAACTACACATATATATATATATATATTATTTATTATACAGTTTAATGCACGTGACTCGGGCATTAAGTCGTCAACGTTGTCGCAACGATTATCTATCATTACTCCATTACGGTGGTTTTTCGGACGGACGGGGAGAGTGAGTAGGTTAGGGTTTGCAGCTTTTGTTTCCTTTTTTCCAGGTGGCGGTGTTTAGCGAACTGCAGGAAAGAAAATACTGAAAACCGACAAAGCATGCACGGGAATTTTACGGTCGGGTTTCCAAAAGAGATTTCGAAAAACCGAATTTACTTACCGTACGACATACAACAACAATTCATAATCACCAACTTGCCCCGTTGACGAACAAATCTGTTACGTTATTCATCATCGTCATTAAAAAAACGTGCGTGCCCAGTACACACACACACACACACACACACAAAACTTCACATAACATAAACAGTGTAAAAACGCCCACTCTCCTCGTACATACATATTTACGTTACAAGTTCCATTTACCTCAATGGCGACGTATTTAAGTCCATATAATTGAGGGGGGGGAGATATTAAATAATGTATTAATACTGAAAATATGAAAAGTGAGGGAAAGAAAATTATTTATTCATATGAACTTATTATAATAATCGTTTTTTCTTTCAAATTTTTCAATTCATTCAATCTGTCCAAAGATTAAAATCAAAATAAGATAACTACTTTAAGTCACTAATTAATTTTGGTACCGACTAATTAACCTCTATGGTGATTCTTAGTAAAATCCATGAATTTTTCCATTTAAGAGTAAACATACGTACAGGAGTAGAAGTTTTATTGTGTCATTTAATAAAAAATAATAATTGATGATAATTTTCTTAAACACTTAATATCAATTTTGTATTTTTATGAAACGTTTAATATGCTTTAAGTCTCAAAAAAATTAAGTGGTCATTTGTGACTGAATATTCTGATATTGAATATTCATATCACAACACTTGAGACGCTTTGTTTTAACAACACGTTTTTGTTATTTCTGACTATTAAGTAGATAAATGTGTATTTTTAAAGAATAGGATGCATATTATATAGTTGATGGAAAAAATAAATGTAAAGTAAAATCGCCTCCTGAATCCCCCCCCCTAAATTCCCAACTTCTTTACTAAAACAAAAGCCCGTCTCGTGAGATTTGTCCACGATAACGTACGAAAACAACAACGTATAAATCTCGAGTGTATATTATAATATAATATTCAAGTCGGGGAAAACGTTACGGAGCAGTCATGGTGATTTTATACGATAACGTGCATCAGAGCAGCAGAAGAATAAACCAGTGTAGTTTTTCTCCTAGTGTTGTGAACTACACGACTACAACAATAGCGTGGAACAATATTCGTACATTCCTAGGTAGGTAGGCGAACAAATGCGTTTTATACGCCCAAAGATTGGAAAAAAATTAGACCACTCATTTTTCCATTACGTTTTAAGATGTATCACGTGACATTCATACGGTGCAAATGTTACGATAGTAAATTTGTATAATGAAAATAAATTTACACGGATAGATCACAGATCTTACTATAGTCTACCTAGATTACCATCGTCTAAAAAAGTACATACTATATAAACTAACCAATGTAGACTAAGAATTCCCAATTCAAAATTGCACATTGATCGATCTCAAAATTGATCATTTACGTTTGAAAATTTTTACGCGTCTGTATTGCACTATTGTTGACTAAAATCGATTATATAGAAATCTTGTTCATCCATTTTTTTTTTGTCCTTGTTAATGAAAAATGAATTTTTCAAGTATTGTCGGGAAGCGCTTTCTGATCTAAAAAGTTACAGTGCGAAACTCTTGGTCAAGTCTATAAAAACTCTATAAAAAATAAATGTTTCCTTAAAAATAAAATTAAATATCATAAAATAAAAGCACTAGGAGCTTCTTCGCTTCTTTCAGAATCTAAAATATAATCACTGAAATTAAAAATCCAATAATTATTTAGACTTTTATTTCATATACATTTTATGGATTTATTCAAACTATAATTTTGATGGACCGAATTGTGCTCTTTTAACTTATTGGAACAAAAAGTTTATGTTTTTTTATACGTTCTCTGAGTACCATAGACTTGTGCTCTTTTTGCAGTGCCGGATCTATAGGGGGGAGGGGGGAGCAAGTGGGTATCATTTCCCCGGGTGCCGTCGGTACGAGGGCGTTCTTAAATTTATGAAAAATCAAAAGAGCTTAGTTTGGATACATTAAAAATGTACAAATGTTTCAACTTTTTTTCATTTAAAAAGTTTAAACTTGAGAACTTATGTACCCAACTATTTTTGTCTGACGTAGATAATATCTTAAAGTTCATAAAAATTATTAATATCATTGGAAAAAAAAATTTTTGTGTCAAAACACCCCCTCTTCTCTCCAAGGACGGGCCCTCCAGCTTCTTCACATATGGAGTGCACAGTTAAGGGCGCAGCCATTTTACAAATGCCCTAGATCCGGCAATGTCTTTTTGTAGAAGAGTTCACAGAATATCTGCTCTTTTGGGAAACTTACTATCCTCGTCTGTACCAGAGGCGTAGCCAAGGGGGAGGCTAATGGGGCTATAGCCCTCCCCATTGGCGCCATGTTTTTAAGTTATTTACACCATATTGTTCGCATTTAAGTAGTTAGTAAGTTGTAATTTTTTAAAAAATCTCAAATAGGAAATAATGTGTATCTAAATATAAGTATTTCATCACGATATATTTTTACTAATTAACACGTATTATAATAATATAATAAAT
>JAIPRM010004819.1:0-21980 GCA_025469315.1 Stegophylla sp. TES_Ste_2020 | reverse complement strand
TACGTTTAAACTTTCATACAACTCTGATCAAAAAATGATGGTTTTCGAGTCGTTTTTGTCAAATTTTGGGTAGTTTTTTCCAAAAAAAACATTGAAGAATTGAGAAACTCAAAAAATGACCTCTTTAAAGTTACAATTTAGAGGTGAATCGGGTTTCAAATAGTTATTGATCGAAACTTTTGGACAAGTATTTCTATAGGAAAAGTTGTACACAGAAAAAATAAAAAATAAAAAAAAATAAATAAACATCATTGTAAAAACACTAGCTTCTTCACTTCGTTCAGAATCTAAAATTTAAACCTAAGGGCTTAGACCCTTTTATCCCTCTCACAGTTGCGCACGTATAAAAAACTTTGGTCACAGGGTACGTGACTGATAAAATTGGCCTTCCCATTTCGAAAAGAGAGCTAATACTATTTGTTGAAAACAAAATTACAAAAAAAAAAAAAAACTGCCTTAAGGCCATTAGGATATTTGATGGAATAATTATCTCGGTGTATTTCACTGGGGTACAGGTGACGAAATCTGTCGGAATACAACGCAGTACCTACTTGATATTATTCTATTATTTTGTTTATTTTTTTTGGCACCAAGTGCTTCACAACAACTATATGTGTGTATATTATATTATTTAAATACCAGTAGTACCAGTTTCGTTTTATCCTTTTGGCAGGATTTCTCGCCCCGCATATTTAGCGAGTTAGGATTTTTAGCAACACCGTTCGGGTCGTTTGAGCGTAATAGCTATACCGCGTAGTTTTATAATAGTCGTATGCCGGGTGTATACGACAGCTTTGCAAAACAAATTATTCACAAAATAATTCAAAATTGATAATTTAGCAATTTTTGAAATTTTTCAATGTTAATTACGAAATAGTTTAACATGAAAATAAGATAAAATATTAGGTATAAAATAAAGCCAAATCAGTGTGACAAGGACTGGTTACAGAGTGAAAACCTTCTGACAGGGAAAACGCTAGTGACTAAAAGTTAATTAAGTTTTGTTAATTTGTATTTAATCAACTCTACACGTAGATAAAATGTTATGATTATAGTAAAGTAATAATAATTCAATATTTTTGCATTATATTCTTTTCCCATTAGTTCCAATAGTTAAGACCTGAAATATTATGGTTTGCAGGAAGTTTTGTTTATTCAATGGCGAGGAAATATTTGTCTTCTGAAGTGTATCTGAATAAGTGAAAAATTAACTCCATCCCACCATCCATAATTTCACTCAGAACCCATTGCTGATTAAATAATTAATTCAATTATTATTCATTGGTTAATTCATTCAATTAGTTCTACAATATCAAAACACTAGTTTGTACTGATTTAAGAGCAAAAGTTTAATACAAAATAATTATGTTTAAGTTGAACCGAGTATATAATTTAATTTCAATAATTTTGTCACGTGATAGTAATAATAATTTGATAAATAGCAAAAAATTATACAGAAAAATTCGATATTTTGAACCATCCGAGTAGGAAAACTACTTATTCGCATCACACGGGGCTTCTAAATAAATTTCAAAATATTGATATCTAAAATCTGTATTCGAAATTGAAAACATAATCGAAAAAATTTAATATTGTTGTATTATTAAGAATATGTAAATATGTCATAGTATTTGTGTATACAATACCTGTAGTGTAAGCTTTAGCCAAATAAGTAGTTTCAAACTGTGGGAATTAGCCAGTAAGAAAAATTTGTCAATGAAGTAAAATGCTGCTGAGACACAAAAAAAGTAATGTATGGGAACTAGTAATTAAGCAAAATCGCACGGGTGTAGATTTAAGATTTTAGTAGACAATAATAATAATTAAATAATTAAAGATGACGTCAGAGAGTGGGTCTCGATTACGTTCGTTTTGGGTCGTCTTTGAATCCAAAAAGACGCGATCCAAAGTCAGTCTTGGAATGAGACTCGTGTGGGCACGGTGAAGTCCACACTAGTTTTGAGTCTGGGTATGAGACTAGTTTCGACAAGGCATTTTGTCGAACCGAGTGGTCGGACTCCTTTTTCTGACGTCAAGTCTTTTTTTAGTATTGTTTTTCCTGGGTTTTATATTTTTGTTTTAATTTTATTATTTTTTTATCGTTGAAGAAAAAGGGATACAAATATAGTTTTGGTTTTACTATTTTTTTTTTTTTTTTTTTTGAGTTTTGTTTTTAATTATTTCCTTTTTAAAAGACGCTTTTAATACTATAATTATATGTCGTAACGGAAGACTTTAAAATACACTGAAATTACAAAGAGTATTCCCGTATACGAATAAAGTGTTTTTCCGTATACGACCATATCAATAAGCAAAATAAAAACTTTCAAATCGTAAATTGATTATTTTTAATAAATTTCAATTGCCTTCTTCGTGAGATAATTTAAGAACCTAAAAAAAGATTTTGAATAGAACTTAAATTAGCTTTCCATAAGTGTATTCAATTTTTCTTGATCAATTATAACTCTGAAGATATGATTTTTATACGAAAACAATTTGGAACTGAATTATTCATAAGCGGTTGATATTCGGAATGGAATTTTTCGACAAATTTTGTAGAAATATCACTCTGCATAATAATAGTACATAAGAATATAAGAAAAGAGTAGTAAATAACTTGAACTACTGGAGAAATAATGAAGTAACAATAATAATTATTGTTACTATTATTATTATTATTATTATTATAAAACATTTTTACCATGGGAATCGTGATGACTGTTTATCGTCAGAGTCAAATAAAAAAAAAAAAAATGCTATTGTATATAAATTGAATACTCACATTATTATTACGAGAATAATTGATTGATTTACTGTGTCCGTCAATCTTCATCAATCATTGTTATGTAAGTTATAAAAATGACAAATGATTTAATATTTATTACAATGTTAAATTATATTATGCACGCAGTGTCTAAGAAAATAAAACTGAAATTCAAATTTTACATCCACATTGAGTGTTCATAATAAAGGTCAAATGTCCGCAGAAAATAGTATATATTTTATACTACATATATAATGATTAATATCTAATTGAAATGCCTTTTTCTTGTCTCATCGTAATGTGTGCGCGGTAATGTGTTTAAAATGTAAATTATTTACGTCTCGCGACTATTGAATGATTACTTTTTATTACCACCCTTAAACGGTTTACAGTCGTATGTATCGCTAGCTAAAATTCGTAATAATGTGTATGATTCCTCCCTTCTGCCCCGAAAATGTGTTTCATATTAATCATTTCACATATTTCAATTCGACAAGCCCATCATGAGTACCAAACATGAGGAGCGAAGAATACCCATTGTGCAAGACATGTATAGATTTTTTGAATAATTGATTTTGGCCAAAACAATAAGAATTTATTTTTTTCATTTATTTCTTTCAATTTTGAAAAGATAAAGCTTTTAATTAAAATTAAACACTCTTTTGTTCTCGTTTAAGAATAGAATCACCTGAATCGATATTCTAATTCCTCCATTTGCTGTCTGTGTTTTAATATTGTATCACAAGTATAGACGGGTAAAGTATACTTGAAAATAAAATGTGATATTATTTAGGCGAAACTGAATAAAGACATTATTGGAAGCGTTTTATAATTATTGTTATTACGAGTATTATTAAATAAAAAAAGGAAAGTATTATTTATTTTAAACAATGTATCTGTAAGTTATTTTCACGACCTGTCACGAAAAATAAATAAAAACACGTATTATGTCGTTTTGTGAATTCAGGTCAAAACTTTCGATTTGTATAATAATACAATAACTCGACTTTAAATAAAACGCAAACCCTCGAGGTGTGTAGTACATAATATTAGACTTTGCGCGACCGACCATAGACTGTGTCAATAAAAACGCGTTTTGTTACATACAGGAATACGAAATAAACTTACTGTATTTAAATAGTAATCGACCAATATGATTTGAAATTGAAATAATTTTTGAAATTACTTCCATTCTAACAAACACATTGCCTGGTACATTTTGGACGAAAAAACAACACCAACCCAAAGATCACGTGTCATATGAAACGTCCCATCGCGTTATTGTTAAAATATAACATTTTTTAACACTTGTAACCTAACTTGTAACTAACATCACGTGCATTACACAGATAACCTTTGAGACATTTTCTGTTAAGCCTGCAGTAATTCAAAATTATATACAAGTTGAAAACAATAACCAATGTGGTCGGGATAATTAAGCGCATAATATTTTACTTTCTACGGTAAAAATCATCTTTATTGGAACGTCCAAACACGAATTCGATGAAAAAAGTTATATCCAAGAATAAATTAATATAAGTATATTCTAAAAATAATGAAAAAAACCAAACTAGTATAATAATATAAGATTATTAGATAGTAATAGAAATGTTTAAAAAGTAATAAAAATTAACTCCCGATGTTGCTGCATATATTATATATTCTACAACAGTACGGGTGAATGCGTAATTGTTTATATATTAAGTTTAATTGCAAAATTATTTAAAACTTCCATTAATTTTCTTTTAGTAAAATTAATATTCATGTCACCTACGTTCAAACTACATCTGCATATTATTATGCGTACGTGTTCATAATTATTATTTACAGACGGTCCTCTATAAAATATGATAATTGTTTTCTCTCAATTATAACACTTTTTTATAACAAATAACAACAATAAATTAAGAGGAGTAATATGCATAATTTTAAAAGCCACTCGCGTTCCAAACCATTGAGTTTATTTCATATGTTGCTTATAAAATCGATAAAAAACCAAAATAAATTAACGATAATAGGTATTATGATAATTAATATTAATATATACAGTTCACGCCAAGGAGTAAAGGATACACTGAATATTTCAATTGAATGATCTTGGATTGAAAGGAGGGTTTTCAAGATGTTAAATTATATGGAGCACATATAGAAGTTTAAAAGTAGAAGTTTTTAAGAAGTTTTATCGTATAGAAGTTTTTAAAAGAATATTGAATAAATTAAAAATTTTCACCCTTTCATACATTCACAATACAATTTACTTTTATTTTAAATTACAGCTCCATTTTTTTTCTACAAATTTTACGCACGGTTTTTTAATCTATCTTCACTTTAAACCTTTAAATAATTATTTTGGTATTTTCAGAATATTTGTCAGTACTTTTGTCGATTTTTCTTCAATCAAAACCTTATAAAACTTTCAATTATTCGTGTGTTAAAAATGTTATTACACCAAAATATTCGTCTTATAATTTTCTATCTATTTAATAAGTTTCGTAAAAATCTGTCATACCAATTATTTAATTATTTTTTATATGCGCTGAAGTGTATAATTTTAAGTAAACTCATGATTTCTATCAAAATATCAATTTTAAACATTTATAAAACAAAAACTTGATTAACGATTTTCGAGATTTTTTCAGTATCGTTAAAAATACATATAAATATGTTTGTGTTAAATTTTCAGCTCTTAATGCCTATACATTAAAATTTTATGAATTAAAAACTAACAAAAAACTAGACATTTCCGAAATTTTTAAAATGCCTTATTTCTCTCAAATTTAGTCTAATGTTTTTGAAAATTTTATGACATGTGCACGTTATTATTTTTAATAGTTTGTGAAACTTTCAACTTTCTAGCTTCATTATTTTGGAAGTTATGTAAAAAATAAAAAATCGAATTTACGAAAATTCGAGTCATGCTGGTTTTTATTGTTTTTTGTCAATTTTGGGTAGTCTAGGCTTGTGCTTAGATAAAGTATTGAGAATTTAGCAAAATGACCTCTTAAAAGTACCAACTAGTTAATATTTTTGATCTATAGAGTTGCTGATCGACATTTTTGGATCAGTATCTCTACTAGAATGAGTGTTTCCATGCATACGAAAAAAAAAACACATCCGTTAAAAGTTTAAAATAAAAAAAAATAATAATGTTTTAAGGAAAAATTTTTCTCACGTACACGAAACACATTTTTGCCAATATTCCTTACTTTTTTAACTATTCTTTCACCTAACTAAACCAGTTACTGGACTATATTGATTGAGTAATAATTTTTAGAGTTATTTAGTTTTTTGTTTAGATGACTGGTTATATTTTTAATTATTTTAGCCAATTCTTAATATTTTTTCAAATTTTCTATGGGAAGTGGACGTAGTAAATGTTGTTTTAAAAGAAATGTATTCAACTCCAGGAGCTTGACTCTAATTGCGCCAATAGATTTACCTAATATATACTCGCATCTAAGTATTTTAAAGCGTTAATAATATTTGTGAAAAATATGTATTACAATTATAAATTATTTATCATAATATGTAAATGTTGACGATTTCGCTTTTTTCTGAAAAACTACATTTTTCTTCAGTAACAAGCGCTATGTTCTAAAAGTTTCGTATCATTTTATTCACTCTATATAAATGAATGGGATATGTACTGATAATACTTTAAGAATGAAATAATATTTTAAAATATTAGATTCTTAATAATTGTTTTTTAACTAAAACAAAAAATACACAGACTCACCCATGACAAGAAGCTTTTTATTTAAATTTACATTCTTCAATTAATACTTTAAATAAATTCGTTCAATTAATGACACTAAATATAATAATTCGTTATGTTCCTTTCAAGTATCTGTTTCACAATTTTTTGACACATTTGTCTCCGCATATACGTACGTACGATACTTGGATACGCACACCGTGTTTTTGAAACAAAGTTGCAGCTTGTTCGCTGTGTAATTTCGAACAGACATAATATAAATAAAAATAAAACTCACATAAATTATCGCGTGTAATATTGTCCAACGTTAAGCCCTCACTACAATTCCGAAATTTGCATTTTAAAAGTACGGACGAGAGAGGATGCAGCAGTGAAAACAAACATCGTGTACAATACGCTCATAAATTAAAAGCGAGAATTAACTCTTCTTCGATGATTTATATTCGTGGGGGGGGGGCTGTATACAGCCACCGGAATAAACATGAAAAACTACCTCTTTTTAATGGGTTTATATTTTAGTGGCCTCATAATATTATCACGTATTATTGAGTTATATGGCTAATCCGCAAGAGCATTGTACAGCGCAAGCAAACAATTTTGTCATTTCGAACACTGCAGCTATGTTAGAAGTTGAAATTATTTGAAACGTTTAACATTTCAGCAGTTACAGACTTACTAGACTGAAATTCGACGAAAATTTGCATAAAAATGTAACACTCATGCATAAAGAATGTTTCTTTACTGTATCAAATTAAAGGCGTAAATGATGCAGTCGAGAAACAAAAATAATTGTTGATTACCACCGAAAAGGAGTATAACACATTCATGTGAAATGTATTAAACAAAATGTATTATTATTATTTATATTAATGATTGTATAGATTTGGTAAATTCAAAATATTATGAATAGTAGGTTATGTCTTGAAAATAGCTGTGTGGGGTAGAAATACATTTTAAATAATATTGGATATTAAAAGTATACAAGTTTTGTTTTGCTTATTTTAAAAAATTTTCACAATAACTATGTGTATTAACCCGTTGAAATTTTCAGTTAATATCTTCGAATTTATTCGTAAAATTTTCAAGTACATTATTTTAACTAACATTTTCTTATACTTTTATAATTCATTCTTAAGGATGTTCGGCTTCATTTAAAACTTATTGTTTTTTAACTGCCCGATTATATTTTATGTTTTTAGGCTGCATAGTTCCTTCTGCGAGGTCAATTAAATACTATTATCTTCTGACTAGAGTAGGACAGACAATCTACGAAGATTTACATACGAAAACTTAACAAAGATAATGATAGTTTTATACAATTTACATTTATTTGGTATATGTTAATTAAAAAATTAAATTAAATTAAGTATGTATACACAATTTTTAAATTAATATTTAATTTTGTTTCGTTTTTATACAATAACACAAACGCTATGAAAAATTAATATTTAATTTTATTTATTCATTTGAAAAAAAAAAAAAAAAAATGATTGGATATTTTTTTATAAACACATCATCAAATTTTTAACAGCACATTTCTAAGTTTTTTATGGTATATAAACCCTAGTAATGAATAATAACCAAAATAATTATTTTACTAATAAAAATGGTTCAAGTGATAAAATCTGTTGAAATCATATTCATTTAAAATGTTCTATAAAATATTTATTAACACCATCATTCTTCTATAATAAATAATATTTCTTGTGGTACATACACATTTAAATTTTACAAAAAGGGTTAAAATATATTAACCTAAATTTCCATATACACAAGTCTTTTTTTTTTTTTCATAGTTTTAACTTTTAACAACGTTTAACGGTGGTAACGATCGAAAATGCAATGTTTGTCGTTCATAATATATAATGCAGGTGATGATAACGTCAAAAACTCTTGCCGTTTCTGTGCTATGTAAAGACGATGTTGGTGGCGTACTTAACGGTAGCTTTTAGTAGAATTATAGGCCATTTTTCGCCATATATATATATATATATATATACACATACAAGAGGAGGGAGTGCCAACCTGTCGTCAAAACGATGACGAATTATCGTCGGCGGTCATACGAGACGATTTTCCCCGGAAAAACCTCGCAGCACCAATTAATCATTATTCTCGTAAAATTACTTTTAAATTCAATTTGTTCGGAAAACCGAAATTACCACACCGAAAGATCGTAAAAATCGATCGCGCTAGATTTAGTGTAATAAGCGAATATTATTAATTGACTGTGCTGAGAACACCATAGTGAATTATGACGCGTGTTCCGAATCAAATAAATATTGTAATTAATATTTCCTTTCTTCGTTATATTATGTTTGCGCATTGAAATAATTAAAATAAAATTAATAGTTATTAATAAGTATTCCATAGGTAATAATATATTAAAATATTATATCTCTACCTAAACATGTTAAATAACATGACGTTACATGAATCACTAATCATGGTATTAAATATTTAAGTTGTTTAAAACTATGTATTTATTTCTACGCAATATTATGTATTACGTAATAAATAAGTATAAAACACCAAATATGCTCTAACAATAGTAATAGTAGTAAAGATCCGAATATACTTCGCACCATAGGTATTCTTTTCTCCGTAAATGAGATACTCAGGGACGAACCCAATTTCTATGGTGATCTGGGTAAAATTATTTCCGGTGACCTCCAACATCTTAAAAAATAATAACTTAAATTTGTTAAATTTATGTGAATAATTAATATTATGTATTATTATTATTGATAATTTTAAATTTTTAAAATAGTTAATAGACGACCCCCAAATCCCAATAGAATTTTATAATAATAAACTGTTTTTAATACTACCAATTAAGAATGAAAATTTTCGTTTTTAGATAAAACTCGCTTTCCATACCTAATATATATATTCAAAGTTTATAATGACATCATTGGGTGATAAAGTTAAAATATCCCTGGAACAACATGTTTTATAATTATCGACCATCACATTAGTAGAGTTTATTATTATGAAAATAAGCATATAAAGTACCTAATTTTAAAAATACTTATTCAATCAAAACCTTATCATTTATTTATTCCACATCCGGAAGAAATTTTCATAAAATAATTTCACTATGAAACTAAATTGATACTTTTTAAAATTTCTTCAAATCCTTTATTCATGCATATTGTATACTTTACTTTCTAAAAAAAACTTGTTAATTCATTTTACGATTATAATTGATCCAAAAGATTTCTAGATTCTTACATTATTTTATTCAATAATTTCGTTTCAAAAATTTTAAATCAACAGTAAGTCAAAAAACGGGATTAACATGGGACAGACTTGAAATTACGGGACAAAAAGCTTCCTGAGAGAAGTTTGTCAGGACAACAGGACACAGAGCCAAAATAAAGGACAATCCCGTATAAAACAGGACGTATGGTCACCCTACATTAGTATAATATACAAGTTACTACCTATCATAATATCTACCTATAATCTATATATTATATACAAAACAAATAAGAAGTAATCATTTTATAATTATATACGTATATATTATTTTAAATAAAATATTTATAAATTAATAAACAAATGTTATATTATTATTAGAGCCAGTTTGAGAAAAGCCTGCCTAATTTTGAAAATAATTGTTATGCACTTTTCCCTCTCTTCCTACTCATAGGTTCTATATTACAATACAATAATTATAAACGTGCATAATAATAGTCGTAAAATAACCGTTATTTAATGTACCTACTTAACGTTGTAGAGAGTAATAATTCGTTATGATCAGCATTCTAATACATCCATATATTCAATAATAATATTATATTGACCGCATATGAAAATCATTGGTTTGCAAAGAAATCAAATATAATATTCTAGTAGAACGTTATTCTAATAGCATATACCTAGTTATGGATATAAATATTTATGGCGCAGTAAAAAATAAAAATATGCGAACTCGCAGTATATTATACTATTTTAATGTAGTGTTCATGTAGTTTAGATGATATTAACGGTAAATAATTATATTCATAAGATAGTTTAAAATTAGGCGTATTCGAATCATAAAAAAAAAAAACCCAAGTAATTTATTTCAGACCATAACGGTCGACCCCACATGGCTAAAAATTATCATTGGAATTGCTTAAAAAATATGTGTCCGAGTTTATTTTTAGTATGTTTAATACTTAAAATCGTTACTATCCTATGTAACGCAAGATTGATGAACTAATATTGCTCATTTGACGCGATTGATTGTTTCATTGAACATTTATGCGTCTCACATTATTTATGCAAACACAAAAGGATTTTATAAGTTGGTAAATTCAAATAATTCAATCCTACCGTGTTTAAACGATAAAATTAAATGGATTAAGTATTCACATCAATAAGAATTTATAAAATAAACGCAATTCTGAAGTGCACATTGGTATTATTGTAAAAATTCGTATAAATCGTTTAAACTTTTTCCACTAGTAAACTAAATTATTTTTTTGAATTTAACGACCAAAAAAACCACAACAACAAAATACGTATTGTCGAATTCATTCCAATACGAATAAGTGGTTATAAATTATTAAAAAAAAATTGAAAAAATATTTCATTTATCATTTTTTGTCAATCGTGTAAGTTATTCATGAACTATTTGGCTCATAAAATGCAATTAGCTGTACAAGTTTGACCCTTATTATTTCTTGCGGTCTATCGGTGTGTTCCGAACCCAATAGATGGCTAAACCGAAATCGAATACTTTAGATATCTAACTAATATAACACCGGAACCCAATATACCCAAACTAAGTATGTATCTGTGTCGCGTATTAGGTACCTGTACAGCATTGGTCGTACACAAAATCACCCACATCGATTAAAGAAATACCACACACACACACACACAGTTATCAAAGCGTATTTTTTTACCTTTATAATATTTTTGAGATGACAAGTTCAAAAGTTATTTATGAATGCCTAAATTATTCTGTATTTTATAAATTGTTGCACTTTGATGTACCTACCTATGATTCTTATTGATCGTTAACAAGATCACTCGTACTGAAATAAATATTATCAACCCTTGTTATAGTATTATAATTATATCATTTTTTTTTTTTTTGTTTGCACAATTATAGTACTACATTATAGTAAGCGTTTGAGTGTTGCAACCGCACGTGACAATTTTCACGTGGTTTTCTCCATGTGAAAATGAATTGTCACTCCCTGTGCGGTCGATAGATTCTAGTTTTGCATACTCCCACTGTACAATCTATCGCCGGATCGTCCCACTTGCGCCAGTAAAATTAATAATTAATAATTATTACAACAGACATTGTTATCTTATTAATTATATTTACAGTTAAAATAAAAATTATATATATCATGATGATGACGCCATGACGGCATAATATGCATTTTCTCTACAACTGCAACGACCAGCGCTTCAGTGGTCTGAAATCCAAATTAGACGGACAAAAGCAAATGCTAAAATTTCGAAGTAGCTAGTGGTTTGATAATGATGTTTATTTATTTTCATTTTTATGAAAACACTTTTTCGTATATAAATATTTGCCCATAGGATTCATACGGTAACTTTTTGGATTAGAAATAACATCCCGGTGCTACTTTAAACAGGTAAGTTTTCAGTATTCTTAATAATATTTCCAAAATCAAGGAATAACTAACAAAAAAGTGAAGTAAAGTCTATTCAAGGAAGCTGGACAAACTTCGTACCACGGATATTCTTCGGGTCAGATACTCTTAAATAATTAAATTTTAAAAATTGAAAGTAAAGGGGATTCTGTATCTTAGTTTATAAGATGCCTAACATAGGCGCAATTAGAGGGGGGCTTAAGGGGGCTAAGCCCCCTCAAAACTACTCATAGCCCCCCAGAATTTATGAGAATTACATAAGTTAATGCTTTTTGGGGGGCTAAATCAACAAAATAAACAAATAAGCCCCCCCAAAAAATTTTTCCAAGTTGCGCTAAATTGAAAATTGTGCCTAAATTTATTGCAAGGTTTGAATTATTTAAGTATTCTGAAAATTAACACAAAAATATTAAATCCGTCCGAAAAGAAATAAACGTGAATCGTAGATCTATAAATTCGGCCACGCTTTTACGCTCGCTTTTACACATTAGTAAATATATTTTACCCGAAAAATAATTATATCGAATTTTTTCTGTCAACTTTGTGATATTTTAAAATACGCGCAATCATACATAGGAAAATCTACTACCTACTAATAAATCATTTTCTCCATTCTGAATTAAATATTTTATGATTTAGTTATAGTTAATATATTATAATATAGGTAGGTTTTGGTTTACACAAAATACAAATCGTTATTTTTGTGACTATTTATTTGACTAACGATTTCTGAAATTTTATCGGGTTTCTTAAAGACGTTTTAGCCGTATATGTCGTAAAAAAAAGAAAACAGATATTTCCAATATTTTCAAAGTAATTTATGGTTTGAATCTTTTTTTTTTTTTTTAATGTAATCAAGTCTGTATTGCAGTACCTATATTGTTGAAAACTAGTAGAAATTTCAAATTCCTCTTTCAGAAACCACGAGAGAAAACTTAAAATAAGATAAATCTTGACAATATTTTTGTGATATATAAATGCAATATTATTTATTAATAAATATTAAAATAGTAAATTATTAATGGTTTATAAAAAATCTCATAATATTATGCGAATATCATCACAATTCATTATCAATTTAGTCACATCGATAAGAAACTTAAAATATATAAAAAAACCAACGTTCCGCACTTCTCCGGTATGGTCTAGTGGCTAGGATACCTGGCTCTCACCCAGGAGGCTCGGGTTCGATTCCCGGTACCGGAATTTATTTTTTGAGATTTTTTTAATTAACGTTCATTACATAAATGATTTCCGTGCAACATATGGACGGCAAAATTTTTATATTATACGTATTTATCACTCGGTTGAATATTAAAAATGTTCATGTAAATCCAATTCATTTAGATAATAATTATATTCTTCGAATGATTTAACTACTTACTTCATATTTAATTTAAATATTAATTATACATCGACGACTCTATAGTATTTTTATTCAATAACCTAGTAACCGTTTTACACATTTTAAATTAAATTATTTTCCTAGTATTTTAATATAATATTATGTGAGAGATTTACGTATTTACATTTGTGCTCCCGGGAGCCATAATAATTATCCAAGAATGGATATTTTAATCTAGTATAATAGTAAAAATAATATTTAAATATATTTTGTTTATTACTTAAAAATTAGCATAATATGTGTTTATCTATAATAATATTTAAATAAATAAATCGATCAAAACGTAATATGAGTATTATAGAAAATACAATTAATATTTTTTTTTAACTACTTACTAATAAAAATATTTTGTACATTTTTAATCATTATGTTTCATAATTGTTTCTAGGAAAACAATTGGCAACAATATAAACCTAATTTCAAATTTTAAATACGAGTAGTATTGATTTGATTTGAGCTTGCTAAAAACGTAACAATTGAATGACCTTTTTGAATGACCAACTGAAGGGATAAGTGCAGAATATTTCATGCACGTTAATTAAATCTATGTATTGATTTTAAAGCTTATAATTTAAAAATATATCTCTTATCGATCTAGTATGACTTTTTACTATTAGAGTATGGATAATGATGTATTTAATTTTCTATTGGTCCAATGTGAAACTATATTTTTTTCATACTACAATTATTGGCACACGAGATTTAATTTGGCTTTTTTTAAGTAATTTTGTGTTTTTAGATGTTTTTTAGACATTTTTTTAATTCATAAATATGTGTTTCATGTACATACTTTATTAGGAAAATTTAACATTGCATAACATGCAATACGTACAACTATTTATTCTCTATTTTTGTAACCATTAATTTGGTTAATGTTGAAATAAGTATTTTTATTTTAAAAAGCATTTTGTCGGATTACCATAATTTTTATTTGAAAATATAAAAACGATATCGGCATGTATACCTTTTAATTTTTGAAAATTTATTTTATATAGGTACGTCTTTTCGACTGTAAAATAATAACAATTACTATCAGAAATTAATTCAAAACTGCAAATTTAAAAAATAATATATTTTTAAGAAAAATAACTTTAAATCGTTTATAATAAACAAATTATACCAGATGAAGTTCTATAACTTCGCAGTTCACTTTCAACATGCTAACATGGGCGAATGCACGGATGCACTGTATGGTGCTTTTGTTACATCTAAAATACTTTTTAAGATTTAGTGAGCTGGTGAATATTAATATGTTAAATAAGTGTATCTCAGGATATTGAATAATTTTTAAAATAATTTTATTAGTTATCAATGCAAAAAAATCCAAAATATATGGGTTTTATATTAGATTAAAATGACGACTTTTATTGTTCTTTATAATATTATTAACATGCTTCGTTCTGAATTGTGTTACTAAAGAAATGATTTATTGTTTCTTTAAAGTTCTACACATCCACCAATAGTATCTGACCCGTGGAGCGAAAAACATCCATGGTGCGAAGAGTGTCCGGCTTTTTATGAATTATAATACTTTTATAACATTTTTAAAAGTAATTAGAAAATAATAAACAATAATTATTCATTGTTCGAATATTTTTAACCCTCAAAAAGTAAAACCATCACGGCATTGGAAAGCCAAAAAGTTTTACTGCACACCCTCGTAACTATTATGGTCGAACATCGTTTTTCGATTCTATAGCCGTGTATAGTGCACATTAAATGATAAATGTTTATGTGATCCAAATAAATTTTTCATGGCATCGCGGCAAATAAAAAAATAATATAAAATATAAATTGACATATACTATGTGCTATCATCGATACTTGTACGACATCGAGCTTTTGTAAGTGCATTAATAATGGCGAAGAAAGAGAAATATACTAATCTCCTCCTATTTTATGGATTTATACGCAACAATATTGTAACAGATAGTCCGTTTTTTAACGGATCCATTAATAATTACGAGCTCGATACGAGAATACGACATACGAAAAGTATACCGCGGGGTACGTGTAGTACACAATATATTATTATTTATGCGTGTATGGGCTTGGCTTAAAAAAAAAAAACACGCTCGATAAGCATTCAAAAAAGAGGGCGAAAAAAAAACCGAGATGTCAATAATTCATTTAATCCAAAATAACAACTATATAATATTATATTATTGCGTAGTGATAATATACGTGATATGATATACGCATATAAAATAATGATAATAATATTAATAGAAAATAAACGACTCGTGACTAATGGGCACTAATGCATGTACGCATCGTTGTATGCGAACGGCTGGCGTCCAGTAGTCTTAATGATATAATACCGATGTATCGTATCGTACGACGAAAGGGAAACCATGGAAAAGTATTGAGACCGCAGTGACGCCCTTTCAGTTTTTTTTTATTTATTCCAGCAAAATATATTAAATATATAATATATTATAATATTCCAGAATATTCCCATTAGACATGAAAACGTATGAAAGAGCCTTAAATTTTATTACACAGAAGATTTTTTTTAAATGTTTTCCTTTTATTTTTTCCTATTTGTTTTTGCAGTGTGTTTACGTTTTCGTACAAAAATACTCGTTCAAGAGTTTCCAGCAACTTGTTGAAACCGGATTTGCCTTTAGATGGTACTTTAAACAGATCAGTTTTCGAATTTTCCAATTGTTTTCTCAAAATTTGAGAAAAACTACCCAATATATTTTTTTTTTATTAATGGCTCTTCCACTACAAACATGAATATGAATATTAAAAAGCCGGACACAATTCACACCACGGGTATTATTCACTTCTCGAATCAAATACTCTTGGTGGGTGTGTTGAATTTTAAAGAAATTTCTTGAATAATACAATTCTGTGCAAATTATGTTAATAATATAAAGAACAATAATAGTCAACATTTTGAACACACTCACCAATAGAATCTGACCCAAAGAGCGAAGAATACTCGTGGTGTGAAGTAGTCCGGTTTTCTTGTCTATACGTTACTTATATTTGTTTCACTTCACATTACTTTATTTTACTTTTTTCTTTTTACCCAATAAATAAAGAAAGAAAAGGAAAGAAAGTATCATCAAACATTTCCCAATTATTTTTTCACATTTTAAAAAATTTTCTGCGCTAAAATATTTCTCATATTATTATCTATCTATGTTTTAGTTTTCATAATATTTGGATAAAAAAGGTAGTTCATGAGTCATGTGAACACTTTTTTGTATAGAAATACTTGTCCAAAAGTTTCGATCAGTATCTCTATAGAACCCGAATCACATCCAGATGGTACTTTAAAGAGGTAATTTTTCCAAAAACGAAGAAAATCTATTGAAAAATTGACAAAAAACAGCAAAATATACAATCATCGTTTATTAATGTAAATTTCGTTAAAACGATGCCTACAAACGTTTTGTGTGCTATATTTATTTTTGGATTTTATATTAATAATAATCATAATTATGTTTAATCACAGTGAATACATTATACAATTATTATTAGAATCAAAGATTTTAAGTACCTGTGTGTGTCTTTGTCATAATATTTTTTTTCTGTTGTTTTTCACGAAATCGCGTGTTTTTGGTTTGTTGACACGTCTATGATGCGTGACGTACACCTACCATGTTTTTAATTAGTCAGTTTCAATACGTTTGAGTTTTCAAAAAATATGAATAAAATAATGATTTGCATTAAATTAAAAAGAATACTAAGTGGCCTTATTCGACCTCAATATCAAAAGCCCATCAGGGCATGCCCTAGTGTCCCAGTGCCCTAGTCCAACTCAGTTTCCAAAGCTTAACACTTGATTCGAACACTAGACCTTGGAAGCTTAGGATTGCTATTTTATTAGTTTAATTTGATAACTTTTCTCAAAACACAGACCATTACATCACCAAGACTCATAATGTGCAAAATGTTTATCGGGAGAGCTAAGCACATTAGCTGTTTAGTATAAACAAATGTTAGTGACAACAAATAACAGAAAATTACAGTCGTGGAAATTACCGGAGTGTAAAGCCGTAATACTTACTAATAAGCCATGTTTTGAATGTTTGTTAAAAAAAAAAGTTGAACAAAAGGATAAAAACCAAAAAAAAAATTTTTGAACAGAAAAATAATCCTTCCAAGTACAATAATTATTACTTATCGTTATTATTTATTAGCAAAAGACGTGTACGTTAAGCTCTCAAGAGTGATGACAATAAGTATTATGGAAATCTCTGAACGAGCAAATAAGTAATATAAATTGATGACACCAGAAAGATAAGGAAAAACAAACTTACAATATATCATACGTACGACTATACATGAATACCTGAGTGGTTTATCAGGTCCCGAGGGTTAATATAGAACCATTCTTTGTTTCATCTAGCAATGGAGTAGTTCAAACCGAAGGCGTTCTCCTGTCACAAATATTCACTTTCGATAGATTGAATTATTCAATTGTTCAAAAATATTAGAGTTATAAATTGTGAAAAAAAAAAAGAGATGGTGGTACATGGATTCGTATAATATTATAATAAAATAAAAATCCTTTCACGTATCATGCAACAACAACTTAAAATTATGACTTTTTTTTAACGTTCTGATGACGTTCTACAAAATTCACAACTATCAAGAATTTCCAATTTTGTTACCTCCCTTCAGAAGGAATAGATAAAATATTTCTGAAGTTGTTTTTGAATATAAAATACACAAATTCACAATAAAAAAGATAATAAATACATTTATTCTCATTGAGTAAATAAAAGATACAAAATAAGTACATTAAATTTCATATAAGTAGATACGAAAAATATCTGACCCGAAGAGTGAAGAATATCCGTGGTGTGAAGTATGTCCGGCTCTCTTGTTTATACTTTTTATTTGTGAATTTGATAAAAATGTAATACTCGTTATTTAAAAAATAAATAAATAAATAAAGATACCTAAACTTATATCATATTACAAGTTGTATCTTATAACTTGTTATCTCATAACTTTTATGAAAACTTTTAGAAATCATACGTATTTTATTATATATATTAAGTACATTAAAAAATTATTACTGTACCTAAAAGCAATATTATTTTTTACAAAAATATTAAGTACTTTAAATCAATTTTTATTTATTTTAAAACATAGAACAAAGTGAATAAAAAAGTGTCTAAAATATGAGATAAAAATATTTATGAAAAATCGTTTTAATATACTAATATCTCATCATTCTCATCACTAGAGTGATTATTTAAATACATAAATTTAAATTTTAAACAACATTTATTTTCTAATATTATGTACATTAAATACATTCGAATAAAATGGGTGACTAAATCATTCCTGCCAAATAAACGGTAGTATTAATAATTATAGCTTCCTTAGTTTTTTAATAGGTTCTTTTCAACCTGCATATACCAATAAAAAATAAAAAAATTGTAAAATTTACTAATTTTTAATTTAATTATAATATTGTTAAGAAAACAAATGGCTATTTTTAAAATATCATTACTTTTTGTTCGATTCGTTATTTTTGTAAAATAATAGCACCTCTAAGGATAGCAAAACCTCAGAAATATTCCCAGGGTAGAAAAGGTACTCCTCGACTTAAGTCAGACCCCTACTAGTGACGCCTACACTGCCCGTTGCTGTCCCTTCCAAAGTTGACCCTATGGAAAATTTTAAGATTTTTAAAAGGACAATTATTGTTTTTTCTTTTTTTTGTAAGACTCAAAATTGATAAGCGTCATTGCAAATACAAGTGTACAACCGTTGTTCAAAAATCTTTGAACAACACATCTCACCACATACTTTTCAACTTGTCTTAGCACCTATCTCGCTATGACATTTGCCGCCGAAGAGGGTATTAGGCGTAGGTATTCGCCTCGGCCGGAACAAGATTGGAATGGTGAAACCTTTGTCGTAATGCCGTACAACAGGTTATTTTTCCAGTGTGCCGTCCAGATTTCGGCGTGTCGGGTTACCTACACAGCCGCAGCTTAGGTCTGCGCCGGGAGACGTCATCCGACACCGCGTTTCCGTCAGCACGGGGGTCACCAGGCCGGACGAGGATTACCGTCGTCAGAACCGCAACGACAAACGACTGACGAAGATGAAGACGTGTCATGGAGGATTCACCGTTGAACGTCAAGTCTCACGACAAAAATTCACGCCTAATTCAGTTCGAAAAATTCACCAAATCCTGTTGGAAAGTTGATGCAATAATTTTAAATACGCCATTTCTTATTCCTTTTATTGACCTTGAGTGTTATTTAGATAAATTTATCTAGATAGACACATATATACTAAATATAGCTTATATTATTTTATAATGTTTTCTTGTCTATACTTTACTATTAAATGTAATAAATAAAGAAATAGCAAAAAAAAAATTGGAATAGAAAAAAAATGTATTAGAATAATGTCCAAATTTTTTTTTTTATATTTTCCTAATTATCTTGCCCAAAATATTTCTCATATTATTTCCTATCTTCGTTTGAATTTTCATGATGTTTGGATCGAAAAATTTTTCGAGTAAAATTTTGGGTAGTCCCAAAAAAAAAAAATAAATAAAAATAAAATAAAATTGGAGAGTTGAGAACTTTGATAAATGAACACTCTAAAATTCTAACTAGAGGCAAATGCGGTTTCAAAAAGTTGCTGATTAAATTTTTTGGACAAGTATTTCCATATTAAAATGTGTTTACAAAAAAAACAAAAAAAATAAACATCATTGTAAAAACAGTAACTTCTTCACTTCGTTCATAATCTGATACATTGTATTAGAAATAGAACATTTTTAATATAGATGTTGATATTTAAATTTTAAACTTTGGAGTAGTATTTTAAGAAACGTAAACATTTTAAATTTTAAATATCGCAATAAAATAAGGAAATTATATATTATCTATTATATAATTATATATATTATATATTAATAATATTATCATAAATAATGTACTCGTACCGTGGACTTAATATTATATAAAGTTAGATTCCCGTCAGCAACCAGAAATGTATGTTCTCGGTGATACTTATGTTGCATTCTTAAGTGATATTAAAACTCAATTTTTGGTATTTATTTAGAGTGTTAAAATGAATACTGTCCTCTTTCAAAAGGTAAAAAATCAAACAGTCTACCAATAAGCGTCACGATATTCTCTCATTTCTTAGAAAAAAATTTCCCAAATTTCCGAAATTCTGTATTCATCCGGAAAATGGTATCAACCAAGTCAACCTATATTACACAGTTGATAAGAAGAAACAATTCAAATTTATAGTAGACCCTATTAATTTTGAAGTCACGACCCAATTACTAATTTCGATTTCTTGAAAATCTTGTTAACACCATATTTCACCATTTTTACTCAGATTTTCGGTATTTTTTTCTTGTTTTTTGAAAAACCGACGAGGATTTCGAAATTCACTGGAACAAAATTTTTTACCATGTACGTAAGCTATTTGTACTAAATTGAGCACTTTATAATGTAAGAAAAGTGTTCGGGGGAAATAACATAAATTACAAAAACATACTTCACTGCAAAACCACTTGCTTCTGATAATCTAAAATTAAAATATACCCATATGTGCTCCAATAATAATTAATCACCTAGCACCTTTATCGATATGACTATTTAGGAACACCGTCGCAAACTAGATTCCGCTAAACACGTCTTATCCCGCCGATACTTTTGCCGATTAATTCGCTTCGCGGCCGCAACGTAAATGACGGCATGCAATACAGACAAAGCAATTATTATATACGTCTCGGTACACGAATGCGTCTTAAATTAATTACTGTCTTATTTTTTCTATCCCCATCATTCTCGCCGATTTCTGTCTCTCCCCGTCTCCCTTTCTCCGTTCCCGTTTTAATTTGTATAGACATCACTTATTTACGGAGAGGGAGCCGGAAAAAAAAATAAAATAAAGGTTGGCTGCGCTCTCGCGCGTATTTGTGTATTTACAACACCGGTCACCCCCAACGTTTCGAAATAAAAACGGCGGCAAATTAATCAAGTCGTTTTCGGGAGGCGGCCGTGGCGTTTCGGTCCGAACAAATTACAAAAACAACTTCATGCTTCCGTAAGCCCCCTTCCACTCGTTTAAGCCCTGATCGTGGTTCAGCGGCGGCGGCGGTTCAAACTGACGGTCCCTTTACCCGTATGATGACTTAGTGGGTGGTGGGCGGGTGTTGGGAGTGAGGTCGCTGAAGCTCTAGCGCTAATCCATCTCGCGATCGCCCTCGTAGCGCACGCACGTGCATTTCCACACCGCCATTTTTATAAAAGAGTCCCGTACCATAATAACAAAAGGGAGGGAGAATGTTCGGTACGATTTCTATGGTCGCGCGCAAGTTGAAGGGGAAAAAAAGGAAATACAGTAAAACCTCTCTAAAACGGAATCGTTTGGGACCAAACATTTTTCCGTTATAAAGAGTTTTCCGTCATAGAGAGGTAGAAAAAAAATTTAGTTTCAAGATTGTATGTAGGTATGTGTTAA